>JAYJMB010088053.1:0-64907 GCA_036873735.1 Pouteria campechiana
CCAGAGGAGACCAGTCCCGGTCATGACGTTCCGTTCGCATTTTATTTCTTCCTCATTATTTACTATGCCTGATCTGACTTCTCGAGATCGCCCTCAGCGGCACGTTCAAACACTTAGTAAATGCTCTTTTTGTTTCTTAGAATGATCTTCTCACTTTGTTCGTTCTCACCTAACTCTTTTTATATTGAAACTTCTGACTTTCTCTATTGTGGTAGCTGAGGATCATTTAATATAAGAGAACATTTGAATTTATGACTATTGAGCTTATTTACGTGGTTTTGAAGTTTCTGATATTATAATATAGGATCCTCTGAGCATTTTGGATATCGCTCGCACAAATGATGTTGCCAAGTTTTGGATGCTCTGATGCTAAGTTTCTGTGCTTATGAAGTGATACATATCCAGTAACTTGGGTTGGATCCAATAAGTCCTGATTTTGAAGATTCTCTGAAATGTTTATCTTATGACTCTGAAGCAGTCACACGAAGAGTGACTTTGAAGTACTTGTTCAGTGATTTCGAAGAGTCTTATCGACTTTCGAAGAATCTTACTTGACTCTGAAACAATTCTGCTAAATCCAAAGTTAATAAACTTATAGTTTTGAAGAGCTCTACTAACTCTAAAGGACTTTTACTATCTTCAAACAATTTTACTGAATCTGAAGCTCATGAGCTCATGATTCCGAAGCACTTAACTGATTCCAAAGTTATTAAACTTATGTCTCCGAAGTGCTTGTCTTCTTTTATTAACTCTGAAGCTTGTCTTCTATTTCTAAAATTCTTTGTTAACCTCAAAACTTGTGAGGTCATGACCCTAAAGTGCTATATTGACTCTAAAGAAATACTTTCCTATCTCTGAAGAGATTGATTAACTCCAAAGGTTTCTTTGATGAATTTGAATTTTTATCTTCTCTTAAGTATATTTTTGAGTTATATACTTAGTTCTCTTTAGCTTTTACTTGGTCTTTTTAAGCATTATGAAATTTATTCTCATAGATTTGTTTGAAAATATTTTTGAAAATACTTAAGAATAAATTGTTAGTACCTTAACGTTTCACTCATATCTTTGCCCATCATCAAAACATGGAGGGGGTTATCAGAGTATGTTGATTAGGGATGTGTGTGAGGCATTCCATGAGATGTATGTGAGATATCTTAAGTATATCTCTGTAACTTGTATTTCATAGTAAATTGATTATCTCTCTCATGGTTTTTTCTTTTTGGTTTAAAGGATTTTTCACATAAATTTTGTGTTCCATATGTGATTCATTTATGCTTGCTTATGTATTCTCAATCAATGTTTCCCAACAAGTGTTATCAAAGCTTTGGTTCATGGGATTTTGGGGCATTAAAATCTAATGATTGAGAATAGGAAGATCATGGAGGTAGGTGAAGAAAGAGGCAAGATGGGGAAAAAAAAGATCAAACGACTATTAATTTCTTATGGCAGGTTGCTAATCATGGCACCGACAACAAGTAGTCGATGGTAAGGGGAGCAGTGGATTGGTGGTCATGATGGAAGGCAATGAACGATCAGAGTATGGGGATCATGCGATTTTAGAGGCATTCATCGAATGGCTCATCAAGGTCAAATTTGGAGCAAGGGTAAAGGGCTAATAGTTTTTTTTGTTCAGAAAGGACGCACAGATTCAACTAGGGAATGATGATGATGGATCACACTGGGAACTGCGAACAAAGGAGCTCACTGGATTTGGGCGCCTTTGTGTGGGGCTTGCAATTAGCGGCAGGTAGTCATCGATAGAGAGGAAGGCAGCGGTGAAGAGCAAAGTGAGGTTGGCCATTCGATGTGATGGATTTTCATCAAAAAGATGCTGGCAGATTTGTCATAGCAACAACAGTTGGTAGATGGTGAGAAGAGGTGCAGTAGTGGTGGCTGCGTCATCAACAGAGAGGAAGAAGAGAGGTCTTCTTCTGGCAACGATTAGACGAGGAGGATCTAGTGTCACGAGGTGTTCACCCGAGTATGAGAGTCAATAGAGATGTTCTGGTCGGTTCAAACTGACTATCCGACGGTCAGATGTCGACGGCTCAAGGAGGTAGCGACGATAGCAAGATGGCTAGTGGCTAGGTTTTCCTGATGAGAAAGATGATACACCATATTCAATGCATTGAGGTGCACCAGTGCAAGTACATGCGCCACCCATTTTGAGTAATCCTAGTATCAAATTTGGATGTTTTGGGTATGAATTTTCATATTTTTAGGTATTGTGAACATGATGGTGGGTTTAGATTGGGCAAATTATGCTTTGATGATGTGGATTTAATGGGTATATGCAAATTAACGATGATTTGGTGATGATCAGTGATCCTAGTTGATAGATCTGAATATTTTAAGGTGCTGCAGAGTTTATAGATGGTGCAGATTAAGTGGATGGTGCATCATTGGCGTGATCAAGGTTGGATCACGGTGATCATGGTTGATCGGGGTAGATCTAGTTCGATCACATTTATTGCAACATAGATTTGAGTAGATTTGAGTGGATCAGTAGAGTGATCATATTGTTTTGATATTGATTCTGCACATGGATGATTTAGATTAAGGTGGAGCGGTGGATTTCATAGATAAATGTGCTATATATGCTGTATTGATTGATTTTTATCTATATGTGCAAGGTGCGGATGATGCACAGAGTGCATAGGGATTAGACGGTGATTTTCCTGAGTTCCACAGTGGAAAATGGCTTTGGTCTTGAGATTGTGATCAACAGTAGACGGTGGTGAGTCATGTAATTGTAATCGATAGTGAACGTGAGAGAGCTTGGGAATCCTGAAACTGTAGTGGATGCACAAGGGGGTGCATAAATGAGTGCATGGTTCCTTGCACTAGTACTCAAGTGGTGTACGGGTTTGGCATGTATGCAAGTTTGGCACTTGTGTGGTATGCAAGAGCTGGTGGAGTTGAGGGGCGTACAAATGAGTACAGTTTAGCATACATGTGGAGATATGGTGAGTACTAAAAAGTGAAGCTCTTATACTCATGTGATCGTCTTAGCTAATGAGGATGTTGCAGCTGAAGGGTTGCACATAGGTAGCAGTCATGAAGGTATGTGAATCTAACCAATGTGGTAAACGAGTGATGACACTATGAGTGGTGTGCAGGTGATGACTGGTCGATGATACAATAAGGTTTGCAGGAAAAGTTCTAGGAAGAGACAAAAAATATGATGAGATGTGCATCTGTTGGTCCCTAACTGGATGGTAGCTAAAGAGGGAATGAAGGGTGAATTGAGAGATTTACTTAAAATAAAAGAAAGTAAAACTTATAACACATATGCACAAGATTTTTATAATGGTTTGGCCCTTCTTGGTTTCCTATTTCACTTCTCTGAGTTAGTCTTCTTTACTAAACTCAAGTTCCACTAAACACTTGTTGGTTTCACAAGCTTACCAACAAGTTACTGGTTTTTCAAGCTCACCAAAAACTTTTACACGCTAGTTTTCAAGCTCACCAACTAACTTATACATGTTGGTTTCCAAGCTTACAAACTAAATTAATTGTTTTCCAAACTAGCCAAAAACTTTTACATACTGTTGGTTTCACAGAGCTTACTAACTATATTACTATTTTTTTAAATAAAAATATACAGATTAATGTCTCTTACTTAGATAGACTTGTACAAAAATTAAAACTCAATTGAATAAACAAAGTATGCAATAAGATCAAATTCAAACTCCTTTTAAAGTTGACGCAAATTTGACTTTGAATGCTTTGGCAGTATTGTTGTAGTTGAAGTTGAATGATGAAAGATCTTGACTGCTCTTTTTGAATTCTTAAATCAAATATTTTTTAGTATGTTCTTGGATGTAATTAAGTGTTGCCTTAATCATCTTTTTATAAATTTTGAGAAGATTTGGCTGTTGCAATTTTTAGCATCTTTTTCAAATTGTTAGGTAGAGTTGGTAGCCACTTTTTACATTCTGTTGAGTTTTAGAATTTCTGAGTTAAGTACCCAGAACTTCTAACATTTAATCCACAGCTTAATAAAATTTCTGAAGCAGTTTCTCAGAATTTCTATATAAGTGTTTTCTTGGTACTATTCTTTTCAGATTTTCTATGCGATGATTTTGCTGTCAGTGGGCATATTCTGAGCTGCTGAAAAACTTTTGAGAGACTTCTGAGATACCTGTGAAGATTAGATTTTTGCTTCTGATATTTTTCTTTGACTCTTACCTTCTTGAGGACGCCTTTGAGAAAGCTTATGAATTGCTTCTAAGGATCTTCTAAATATTATGTCAGCATCTGAGTTTCTTCTGATATGCTTCTGATTATGGAGTAATTTTTTTATTTAACTTTGAGGGTCAAATTTACTTCTGACATCCTTCTGTCTTGTTTCTGAGAGTTTTCTGAGAGGGTTCTAACTTTTGAAATTTCTTCTAGAATAACTCCGTATGCCTTGGAATTATTTCTGAGGTTCTTTTGAAGAACTTCTAAGTATAGAAAGTTTATCTATTTAACTTTTGACGTATTTCTGCAATTTTGAGAGAGCTTCTACATGACCTTTGTAGTGTAATATTGCTACTCTTTGACTCCAACTAGGTTCCGACCTGCCTTTGACATGGTTCTGAGATACGTCTGATTACTTCTGAAATATTCTGAGTTTTGCATTATATTTTTGATGGGGTTCTAACATACTTCTAATGAGATTTTGAGGTGTTTCTTGAATAGTTCTTAACTTCTAATTTTCATGCCAAGTTTCTGAACAGATTTTGATTTACTTCTGAATAATTTTTAACTAACTTTTATTTAAGCATTCCTTTAAAATATCTCCCTTTGAAGGATTAAATAATAATTTTATAATTAACATATTTTATTACTTGCAATTACTCTCTTTAATCTGTTTCGATATATAAACGGTGCATCACTTTGAAAGTAACATGTTAGTACCTTAATTTTTCACTCATTTGTTTGTTCATTATCAAAATAAAGTTATTTAATCTCATTCATCATCAAAATCAAGCTTAATAAAGGGGTTAAACTTAATAGTATTGAGAGGTAGTCTTCTTGATCTCTTATTATGGCGATTTGATCACTTCAGATGCTAGCAGGATAGAAGAGATGGAGCCACAGGTTACATAGTGGTAGATTGTGTGAGCATCTCAGGTGGAGATGCAGATCATGCTGGTTTGAGCATGATGGATGATGAACTAACTAATGGTGAGCTGAAGATTGATATGCAGATGGTAGAGACACTGGTTAAATCTTCAAGAGTTAAGTTGATGTTTGTGGAATACAAGTCAAGGTCGAGTTGATTTGATGTTTCTGGATTCCAAGTTAAATTGGAGTTAACTTGATGGTAGCAGAATCCAAGCCAAAGTGGAGTTGGCTTGATGTTTGTAGAATCCAAGCCAAGGTAAAGATTCGTTGGGTTTTTGTGTCTTGTCTTCTGCAAACTCTAGTAGGCTTATGTATGTGAAATGGGCCTAGGAATCCATGTAGAAAAGTCCACTAGAAAGCTATATATTGAGGTATCAGTTAGGGATTCAGTCGGAGAATTCTAGAGTTATGATAGAGGGAGTCATCATGTAAATTATAGAGTTTTTCCCCTGAGAGGAGCGAGAGAGGGGATTATCAGAGTATTTTAATTAGGAATGTATAAATTCTATAATGCGTGGAAAATATTGAGTGTATTTCTGTAACCTGTATTTTATAGTGGATTAATTATCTCTCTTTCTCATGGTTTTTCCTTTCCAGGTTAAAGGATTTTCCATATAAGTCTTGTATTATCATTGTGATTGATTTATGTTTGCTTGCATGTTCTCAATCAATGTTTTCCAACAAATTTCAAATATGCTTAAATTATCTAATTCAACTATCTTGGAATTGGATTTGGGTTAGGTTGAGATTTCAAAAATAAAGATAATGTTAAGCTTGGGTTGAAAATTTTGCAAATAGGTCTAGAGCTTGTAGGATATATATAATTTTCATGGGAAATTTTGATTTTCCACTGACCACTGTCAATAGCTGGAATTAAACCGTCCAAATTATCAGCCCTAGTTTCAATCTGCTACAATGAAAACACGTAAGCTTTTCCAACTAACTTCAATATACCCATTTTGTTGGTATTCACTGAAGTGTTACTCAAATTGATTAATAAATACGTTTTTCCGATCGAGTGTGGTGCAGTGACTTTGATAGCATCTCCTACACTTCCTTAATGATACACCGTCAAGGATACCGGTGTCCTAGAAATGTCAAATAACTTCTCATCCTTCTTACAGCTATAGTAGAGTGTTCCATGCAGCAATAGAAGAAAACAATGATTAGAGTGAAAATAATGTTATCAAATTGATGGAATAAAAACAAAACAAAGGAATAGAATAGGAACAAAATAGTAGTACGATAGTAAAAAATATGATAAAATATAGAGAGGATAAAACCGACCTCGGAACAAATATGCTTAATTGTATAGACAACCGAATCAATCAAACAGTATTTACTTTATTTGAATCGAAGTAATTATTTTATCGTATGATATTTACTGCTTTCATAATTGTAATATTTTTTAAAACCTAAATAAAGAAGACTAACAACTCATTTTAGTCTTGTTATGGTTGGATGTTTTCCTGTTTTATAAGTCTTATTGTGCCAATGAAACGTTAGTTAATGCTACATTATGCCCATTGTTATAAGAGCCAATCGATTGAGAATAGTATAAAAGCTATTATTAAGTAGAATTTTAGTCAATGCTATCAGAATTAAGCCAGTAGTTGAACTGGTCAAGTATAAGGTTCATGATCTAATCAATTTGACCGGCCATTTCAACCAATTGAATTGGTTTTTTATTTTTTAAAAAATTAAAAATAATAGAGCATAATTTTGAAAAACATAAACCATAGATATTAATCTAAATATACAAATCTTTTGTATAATACTTTGTTACTTTATTTATTCTTTTATTCTATTAATAATATTAAAAACTACCTTTAGACTAAACTAGGCTAGACCATGCCAAACCAGTCAATGGACTGGTTCATGGTCGAACCCGTTTTGACTAGCCGGTTTAGTCTAGTTTTAATAACACTTATTTTCATTGATTTTAAGATTAAAATAAAGCAAAAGAAAAGTTTTCAATTTTCAGAGTGACACAAGTGAAAGAAAAGACACTATGAAAGTGTATGGATCCCTATCATGACTTTCTTGAAGCCTTGCTGTTGAATTGGAGTCTTCACATGCCTATCAAGTAGGTTTTATTTTATTAATGAAGCCTAACATGACTTACTTGATTAAGTGTGCTCGACCTAGGGGAGAGCTGAATATAAAAGTGGGGCCTACATATATAATTTAAGCTCTAAACCATTTATTAACGATTTTCTTCTATATTAAGGATATTCTAAAAGAATTTTTAGCCATTGATTCTCCATGTCATCCAATATCATTCTCATGTAGAGATAAGAAACAGGCCATCAATCTATATGGGTATTATTTTCATAATAATATGATTTATAATTGTAATCAAATCCATACATTATGTTTAAAATAAATTAATATTTAAAATATTATGATAATATAATATTCATCTGAGTAATATTGGTTTAGCAGTGGATATTTTATCATTTTTATTCAAAAAGCCCACATCAAATAATCAATTTCTTGGATTTTTTATCTTATCATATTAAGTTTTAAATAATATACGTGGGTCCTCTTTCATACTCACCTCAACCTGTTGGGTGGAGGCGAGCGCTCCCTCTGATCCTCTCTCGACATGGTTGCAGTCTGGTGTGCAGCATGCACCATTGATCCACCCCAAGTTTGATCTAATAAACACGAAATATATGAGCCATGGGTCAGACCCGATTCCAGCCATGGACTTAGCATGAATTGCATGCTTGTATGAAACTGAGTAGATCACTTCAGTCAGCTCAGGTAGATTTGATTGAGAGCAAAAGCAACTCTAAGTGGGGCTTCTATTTTGGTGTGATTCCCATTTCTGCAAGATGTGTCGGCAGTGATTTTGCAGATCCAAGAGCCATGCATGCGGTAGCTACTCAGCTTACATCGGCTATGATCACCTAGAAAGCAACCCTTCAAGCCTCATTCTCCTGCAGTGATCAACCAAGATTGAATGTGTTGGAAGCAACTCTTGCATGTGGAGCCTACAGTGTGTTGATGATAACTTTTTGAAAATAAATGTGAAAAGCCATGTAAATGTACCCATTTTACATGACATTTACCTGAATTTTAAATCATCAGCCTCTATTTTATTTTGTTTTTATTTACTTTATAAACTGACATCAACATTGTTTTACTAGCATTATTACTCAGCATCTATTTTATCTTTTATTTTTTACCTTTTAATCTTTTGCTATTATCAAGAACATCCATTTGGATGTCATACATGTGTGATTGACCACAATCTTGGCCACATCTGATTCTAACTAATCAGGAACTATTCATCAAATGTGGACCACCAGCATTAATTATCTGAGGACAAAAAGGTAGCCAAGGTTTGGATTATCTGCAAATGGACTGTGTCGTGCTGCCAAACACCAAAGTGGCCCACGCACTTGTCATGTTTGGTATAGCCAACTCTTGATTTTTTTCTTCTCTATGCACGGTCACCGTTGCTTGGACAAAAGCACTTGCCTTGTTTGTCAAGCAGAGGGAATAAAATATCTTTTTCTGCTTCTTTCACTTTTTTTAATTGATGTGCATCTCCATGTACTTGGTAATCATATTTTTCACTCATCATTATCTATATTTATAATTATTATCATATATTTTTTTATATAATAGGTCTATTCATTTTATCTTTATTTGTTTTATTTTCAAGTATTACCTTCAATTCTATTCTTATCTTTTTTCTTATTTTCACATTTCACTATTTTCTACTCTTTATTTTCTTAGATCTATTTGAAGATTACAAAAAGAAAAAAAAACAAAATGTAAAATCTAAAAGGTTTATTATTTTAAATGCTATGATAAAATAGAATGTAAGGATCTAAAATAAAGTAGATAAATAAATAGATGAGCTTAAATTAAAAATCTATGGAATGGTGGGAAAAAGGTTGAGTTGTTGAATTAGGGGGAAATGAGTAAATTTCATATGAATTAAATGGATGATAAAAAAAAATGGCTAAAAAGAGATTCCACCCCTTTTCCTTCTTACTCAACAAGATTGAGATTATTTCAAAAATTTATAAGATGGTATACATGGAATACATTAGTAGAATCTAAAAGAGAAAAAAGTGAAACATTATTCCATAGAAAAATTCACTATAAGAAAAGCATATTATAGTAACCAAAATTAGCAAAAAATGAATTTTGTTATTTAAAGTTTGGTTAACCATCTTTTTATTACAATCAAATAAGAAATCGGTTGTTAAAAATTACTTAGCAACAAACGGGCTTCTTAACGAGATTGTTTTATTGCTAAGGTATGGTAGAAAAAAATTTTGATTTTCAGCAACAACTCATTTCATTGCTAGAAATGATATTTGTTGTAGTAAAATGAATTATCTCTCAAGATTGTCATGTGTACTCTTTTTTTAGCCGGTCTAATTTTTAAAAGTGTCACATTGTGTTTATCGTACGATTTGTGGCTATGATACAGAATTTATTTATACGAAATTGCAAAATGTGGGCTCCAAAATGAAAATACACAAATCAATAAGTATTTTCTCTTTCAACCATCTCTAACACTCGTAGAATTGGTCTTTTTAATTATTCCTTGGGGCATAGCTATAATAGAATATTATCGTAGCCTTAATTATTGGGCCACTCTAGCTATAATATAGGAAGAATATTATGCGGGACTCGAATTTTGAAATGGAACCCACCCGCAGAAAAGATTGTCAACAACGTGGGGGCACAGTAATGCACTTGCGGTCGACATGACCATCTTAATTGCCATGGTAACTATGGGGAAAAAAAAGTTGGGTAGTACAAATTTCAAAATTGCAATATTCAGCTCTCTGCCAAAGTTCAAATCTAAGCATGTGTGTCAAATGGTATATTGAACGGTAAAAAAAAAAAAACTGGTGGTCCAAATTTCAAATTGCAATATTCAGCCGTCTTTCTTATGAAGGTGGAATCCGAGAATGGGTGTCAAATGGTAATCAAGGAGAAACAGTGGGGGGTCCAAATTTCAAATTGCAATATTCAGCCGTCTTTCTTATGAAGGTCAAATACGAAAGCGGGTGGTCCAAATTTCAAATTGCAGTATTCAGCTTTCTGCCAAATCTCAAATCTAAGGCTGGGTGCCACATGGCTTTAAACTTTAAAGCTAATAAAAATAAATAAATAAGTGGGTGGTCCAAATTTCAAATTGCAATATTCAATCGTTTTTCCTGCCCAATGTCAAATCTAAGGATGGGTCATGAATGACAAGGGGATAAAAATGGTTGGTCCATGTCTTTCAGCCGAAGCTCAAATCTACAGCCAGGTCGGCCATTTTGGACCGTCCAAATTACCATAATTAGGACGCCAAATGGAAGTTATATTTACCTGCATCTTTTTCTTCTTTACCATTTTTGGGATCTGGCTTTCTATTATCTGCTACCTTTTGCCTTTATTGCCCTGGTTTTCATGGATCCCAAGTCGACATGAAAATAATAATAATAATAATTCTATTGCTAGCCAAAATAGAGGCTTACTTTTATTGATAATCAGAATGCACACTGACCAACTCTTTAATTTAATTATGAATTAGCTAATTAATTGCTTGAGTAGATTTGTGTGCGTAGTTTGATATTTAAGTTGTATGGAATTTTGAGTTATATTATAACTTGGATTTGACTATTATCTATAATCAATGCTCCTTGGTTATGTGGAAAAGAAATTTTTGCCATTCAAAAGAAAATTTTTCATCTTTTAATATGACATATAATTATTTTAATAATTATATTCTTACATCTTTACCTATATCTACCATAAAAATTAATTTATTTTTATTCATTTTATGATTAATAATGTTATCTTACGTATGTTGATATTATTTTCTTTTTTTAATTTCTTTTCATTTTCATCTACTCAAACAGTCCATTAACTGAAAACCATTTAACAACATTAGCTTTTTTTAGAAAAAAAATAAAATAAAAATAGATTGGTATCAAATTTGTGTCCAAAAAAGTGGTGTGCACCTATTATTCTGACGTACGTCACTATTTAAACTATCTTGACTACAATGTATGCATTTAAATCAAAATTAATCTCTTTCCTTGATTATTTTGTACAATGAACCCCAAAAGGCTAGCCTAATGGTTTGTTCCCCCCGAATCTAATTGATTTGGTTTGCTTAATGAGAAGGGACTGATTGGCGCACCATCAGAATTCAAATGCCTATCGTTGGTATCTAATTAAGTAAGACATGTATAGTAGGCATGCCGACCAAATGAAATCATTGAAATAATTTTTTCTACAGCCTATTTTATTTATTTATTTATTGACACCTCTCAGCAAAAATAAAAAGTAAATTAGATTTAAAATAGTTTGGACAGTAAGATAAGCCTGAAATGATATGATAAGTTTATCCCATTTTTGTAACAAAAAGTTCACTTGCATCCATGGAAACTGCTGTTTGTAAGAAAAACTGATGATTTAATGAGATTGTAGGGATAGCTATCCAACTTGATGAAATGCATTTCCAAAAATTGAAACTCGAGTGGTTTGATATATAATGTCGTCAAACCATAGGGGCATATATGCAAATAATCCTACTGTAGCAATTTTCGTACACACCTGATGGAGATGGTGGGGAGGGGGGGTGGGGTCTATGAAAATGCCAATTTCTTACGTAGAGGGAATGTATAGTTGTGCCTTGCACTTACACGCGTTTTTTTCAAACTTTGAGTTGCTATTCTATTAAAGAGATTGATAGGACATGGCCCACTTTTTCTTGGAAAATGTTGCAAAACTCAGACTCTGCAGCAGAGAAAGCAACTGCAAAGAGCATCCCAATGTCAGGACCACCTAATTATTTGTTTGAGGAATCTTAATTCCACTGCATGACATACCTCCAAAGAGTGTGATACCATTAATTTAATCCCCAAAGGGGAATGGGGCACCTTCACACCTTGTATTTGACGTCTTGGCATGCATATACATCATCTGCCTCAGCTACTGTTCCCAAGCAAAAATCAAACTGATGGCCAGTCTATCTATTCATAAAATGACCATTGCATCAATTGATTTTTTATTGCAGATGACCAGTGCAGTTTTGTTCGTGTGATTTGAAAAAAGGGGCTACATAGAAGAACAGCTGAAACCCAATGGATCAGACACGAAACAGATGCACAAAATGTACTTATCAAAATGCAATTAATCATGCATGTATAAGTTCCTACACACTTCATAGTCTCGATTTAGTTTTAAGTGTATCTTTTTTAAGACTTACCTAATCTTTCTAGGTGTCTTCTTCAGTTCTGTTTTTACCTTTTTTCCACCCCTCAAGCCTTGCTGGTTGATAGCCAAACTAAGTACTCTACTTTGCATTATTGCAAATCTACAAGAATATTCATTTTTAGCAAAGAAGACATTTATTGCTAATGATTTATATTTTTCTTTTGCTAAAACGTTACTTTAGTGCCTCGTGAAAATATTTTAGCAACAAAATCTAAATGTCATTGCTAAAACTAAAAATTCTTGTCGTAAGCCATGTACAAATTCATTTTAAATTAACGTTTGAGGTGTATATATCATGGATGCTATAATTAAAAAACTTATCACATACACCTTGCAAAAATTAGGGATTTAACAGTGTAATTGGTCGTCCACCCTGTCAAATTTGGAGGTATTAACATGCTTGAATCGAGACAGCAGTTGATTGACTTAGTCATTATAAGCCTTTTTTGTCATTATGAGCCTTTTTGTACGCCGGGCAAAAGCAAAGAAACAAGAGCCACTGGTCTATGATGGTGTCTCGTGAGAGGAACTCTCTAGATCCGATGCCAAAGGTCCACATCACAGCTAGTGAAGATGTAAGCACCTTAATTGGCGTAAATTAATGAACCTTTCCAAGATTACAAACACATACATCCGTCCATGGAAAAGGCATACTTGACCTTTCCATGGCACGTGGATAATGGCATGCTTGTTGCGGGACTTCAATTTCCGTGGCATGTGGATGCCATACGATATCCTCCAGCCTCACTGTACGGGACCCACCATTTTAGACTTTAGCACTGCTAAAGATTCACTTTCTTGTGGTGATTAATTCTATTAATTTTCTTGATCGAAAAATCTCGTAGGTTTAATTCATTAATATCTCATTAATCTAAAAGTTCTCATAAACTCTATAATTGAGCGCATCTCATCCCAAGATAGATGTATTATTCATTGTGGTTTGACTTTCTCTCGTTTAGTAATCACTGTATGGAATTAGAAATGTGAATGGTAGCACCAGAATCAATCAACTAGTTATTAAAGCCTTCAACTAAATGAGATTCTAGTAAAACAAAAAAGTAATTACCTTTCTTCTGAATCAATGCGGTGAATTTTTCGCAATCTTTCCTAAAATGGTCAGACTTTTTGTAGAAGCAGTAAGTCTTAACACCATTTTTCTTGCCTTTGAATTTACCTTTTTCCTTTTTATTTCCTAAGCCATGTCTATTACTAGTCCCAAAACCATTTTTATTTTTAATGAAGACTGTATATGCAAAATTTAGTCTTCCCTTTTTCAACCTATCTTTCTCCTGTACTAACTTGGCCAAAAGTTTATTAAATGATCATTCCACATTGTTGGTGTTAAAAGATATCATAAATGGTTCATATTGGATAGGAAGAGAATGAATCACAAAGTGAGACAAAAGGGAATCGAATATATCAAGGTCTCATTTCTGTATGAAAGAAATTAAATCCCGCATCTTAAAAATGTGCCTACGAATTCCACTAGTTCCATTGTTATTGCAATTAACTTAGAGATGAGAGAACTTGTCATAACTCTGTCAATGGAGATATATTGATCTTCTATGGATTTTAAGAGTTCTTTTATTGTCTTACATGCAGGTATAACACATCTTATATTATGAGCAATTCTAGAGATAACCAATATCCTACTCAAACGATCTGATGTCTCCCATTCTTCCCATCGTTTAGTTTGAGCAAGTTTGCTATCTAAAGTTGGAGTAAGCGGCATCTTCATACAAAGATAAAGGTCAAGATCTATTTATCCCAATGAAAAACTAATTTGATCTCACCATTCACGGAAATTGTTTCCTTCCAACATGGGTATAGTCGTCATTCCATTCATACCAACTAATCATAGTAATAAAGCAAAAGAATAAATAAATAAATAAACTCTTATAAATCACAAGTACCAGGTAATAATAATCACATATTATGAAGCAAGTAATTTTCTTATAAATAACACATTTGCATCTCTTATACCTATGGGCAACTAGGAAAGATACAATATATTAAATAAAGAAAGCACCTCTTCATATTGACCTTTACAATAAGCTAGGGAGTCCTATGGGATACAGCCACTAAATTAATATATTGGTCATAAATTAGTAATCTCAATGGATATACAATTTTAATTTTGTAATTTTCTCATATAAGGTTAAGGCAACAATATGATAATAAATTATTTTTAATTGTCACATAATTTTAGGCTATTATGGCTACACTTAAAATATAAATTTAATCAAATTATAATATTAAATCTCATCTAAACATCAAATTTTCATAAAGACTGCTATGGCCACATCTGGATGAAAATAAAATTTATTTGATTAAATTTACTATAAATTAGGGTTGTTATCACAATAACCAATATAAAAAATGCAATAAATTCATAAATTATGCATTATCAAAAATACAGATTTATAACATGTTAATTTCACAAAATTATACATATTTAATCACAAATAAATAACACAAAAATAGAGAATCAACATTTAGAGATCCCAAATGATAAAATTAACCTCAAAATTGAATCCAGAGCATCCAAAAATATAAAAATTGACTATAAAATCATCAAAATCAACTTCAAAAGACCCCAAAATTTTAATTTTAACTCAGGCCATTTGAATAATAATAAAAAATTAATAAAAAAAAAGAATTAGGGCAAATGCCCTTTCTTCTTCCCACAGCCGCCAGCCCCCATGGCTGCCCAAACCAAAAAAGGAAAACCCTAGCCTGCTCTACCTGCCTATCCCATCGCCACCCACCATTGTCGTTTGACTGCCATCGCCAGCTGCCGCCAACACATGCTGTCACTGACGATGCCTAGCAACCCTACTGAACCAAAAACAGAAAACCCAATCCCATTGCTGCCGCCATGGAAACCCACCAGCGTTGCCTACCCTGCGCCATTGCCCCTGTCCGTGCCATCGCCGGTCATCATCACCGCCTGCTTTCGGCATGAGTAGCTGCCAGCGACACATACCCCCTGCCATCGATTGTTGGTCGACTTGCAGGACACACTAACATCATGCGATCTGGCCTGATCTGGTTATTGCTACCCGTTGCCCATCTAAAAAGCTCAAATCAGATGGTTGATTCTCTTATTTGGTTGGACAGCAAAATGGTAGAGAAGGCGATGACGAAAATAGAGGATGGCAGTAACATGGGCTACGCTGGGCGCTGGCTGATTAGACGGATTGGACGATGGGTTTCAACATTTTGATTCGGGCAGCAAGACGGTGCCTGCTTTGGGGGAAATTAGATGGTGGATCAACAGCGACCCTAAATCAGCCAGTTGCAGCGAAGACAAAAAAATTGATTTGGAGTGCAGATGTAGCCACATTCATGTGGCTGGCTGTGTTTGGTGGGTGAGGGGTGGGCAGATGCGGCCACTGTCAAGTTGCTGCATTTAGGCTGGGTAAAAATAATTTTTTTATATGTTATAAAAAATTAATAAAATTAAATAAACTTGCTATTTAGATTTAAATTATAAATAGAAATTATTATTTAGTTATTCAAAATTTAGAAATAACACTTGAGGTTGGCCAAATGTAGAATAAAAATTTTTAATTCTTAAAGGACTTTATTTGTATAGAAAAATAGTACATAAATAACCCAATTTATAATTTGGTTGTGTTGAGTGAACTTATGAATAATCTAATATGTTGATACTTTGGAGCATTTAAAATTTTTTACTTAAATTTATTTTAAGCAAACAATTATGGTACTTTAAATTAACATTTACTTAAATATTACCAAGAAATTTTTTAATTTGAATTATAATAGCTTACATAAGTAATTATAGATAGATTTATGTTAGCTTTTTTTTGTTATCTTATTAGGTAACACATATAAGAATTTAAGTAATTATATTTATATTTAAAAAAAAGAACATACATCATTAGATGAGTCTCGATAAAAATAATATTTCCTCAAGGCATTTATTAAAAAAATGGAGGTAAACAAATTTTGGGTGGTGGTAGATGCAGTCACTTTTAGGTGGTTGTGTTTGGGGGCGGGGCCAGATGCAACTACTTTCAGATGGTTATGTGTAACAAGTAAAAAAGAGAAAAATAAAAACAAACAAAAATGGAACAACATTAGAAGATTTGTCATTTTTGGAATGAATCAAAATAATTTTTATTTTGCATCTAACCAGATGCAGCAAAATTTCGATCAAATACAGCGAAATTCATGGCTGCATTTGACTATTTCCTTTGTAGTGACATCACTTAAAACTTTCGATTAACCAGGAAAACGTGGGAGACCTCAAAATTTTCTAAAGCATTCATTTAGCTAAACTTTATGTTAAATCTGGGTGTATGACTTTGTTTTAAACTTGATTTAAATTAATAATGCTTTTAGCTAATAAAGCTTGGAATGTAAATAGATATGCGACAAATATGCTTTAAATATGAGTACATCATTGGAACAAAATATGTGCAAGCATGTTATATAAGATGCCCACTTGAAGTAAAATAAGAAAGAATATAAATGAAGAAATCATAATGATCCTCACAACACTAAAATTGGTTAATCAATATCAAAAAGTCTTGGATCATTTATATATAAGATAAATCATGCTTAAATGAGTTTTATCTTAGAAAGTACACAACATGATTCAAATAGATCATCTCTATCATATAACTTGTGCAAATCACATATGGATACTCATACTTTGATTTACAATGGAAAATAAAATAAAAAATTATCAAAGTTCACAAGTGACATAGTTTAGAAAATTCAAATGCAAGATGGTAGCTGCATAATGCAGCCACCCACACCTATCTCCTGCCACGCAACAGCAATCGCAATCGCCTACGGTGTTCCTAGAAGAAGTGAAGTCACAAGACATCTGTAACTGATACCGTAGCCACTCGCAGGTACTGCCTATGAGCTCAGCCAAAGTCAAAGGCACCACAACATACTGCCTACCACAATTCTTCAGAGGTTCTGAAGCACACTTCAGACCCTCTAAAACAGTAAAGAAAGAAACCACCTGATAAGCCCATGCCACTTGCACATACTACCTGGAGCGCAGTCGATATATATCGACTTCCAATGGATAGAGACATGAGTTTAGGAGTTTTGCCAGGATCTGTTCGTAGCTAGTTCATCATAACAACTGCCATATTGCCTAAGGCGCAGTCGAATACTATAGTCAGCTGTGATACCGCCTGCATATCCCAATGTTCAGAAAATCAAACATTGCAAAGCTACTCTGCCCTACTAAATCAACTCCAACGGTCTTATTTTTGAGAGAGCTACTTAAGGAGAAAGAGAGGGACATTTCAAAAGGTTGAAAAAGTTGGGATTAAACCTTAACCTTCAAGAAATTCTTTACATCACGAAGGCCAAGTGCTTAAACTTCTTCATATTTACTCAAGAGCTTTCATCTTCCAAATATTCACTCAAGGCCTTCTTCTTCAATACATAAGTGAAGATCTTCTGCAACACAAAAAGCAACAGATCAAGTCTTCCCTTATGCTCACCAAGGAATACTGTATTAAAGTATAATTTCTTTATTGCTTTTCTTTGTATATTCCTTGAGTTGGTAGAGGAGATCAATCTCAAGAAAAACAAGTATATTTATTGGAGTATATCTCACAAATAGCTTGTTGATTTGTATCCACCCCCTTGAGCTGGAATCAAAAAGAACAAGTTGATTGTTGAAGTGTGTCTTATAATTAATTACTAACATTTTATACCCTAAAATCTAGAAGAGTGCGAGATGTACTATTTGTAATTCCATTACAATGAGATAGTAGAACCCAAGGCAAAAGGAGTGTACTTTTGGAAGAGTAAAATAGGGCTGTTATCCCGAACTACTATATATCATCTTTTATCAGTGATTGCTTTATTTCCTTGCATTCCATTGTTCTATTATCTATCTCATTACAAATTGCACAAAAGCACGAATAAAAAGAGTTTAGTTAAATAAGGGTTAAGCGAGAAATTTTTTGTAATTTAATTCACCCTTTTTCTCTTAGGTTAAGTCAAGCCTAACGGACCTAACACTTTGTCTCTTTAGTTTGAAACAGGAGTGTTGAGTATTATTCATGAGCTTTTGCAAAAAGAAAATTCATGATCAATTTCGGCAGTGAAACTGTGTTTGATTGGCAAGTTCTTAGAGGCAGGATGAACAAGTTAATAAGTGTAAGCTCGAATAAGTCTATATATGAGTTAATATATATATATATATAATACAGCTGCGTGCACTTCGTACAGCTATCAGCTTGGCCAAACATGCAAGTTGGAGTGGAGTTCTCCAACTAGAAATTTCTCTTGACGAGTGAAGCTGCCTGGTTATGAACGCAACGCCATGACGCCTCCAATTCGAGACGGAAACCATGGAAAACTCCCAAGTCAAGAGAATTTTCCAGTCTAATTACGCCCCTGGTTTTCAGTTCTTTTGTTACGTTTCATGAATGTCTTTTATTTTGGATTTATAAGTAGTTAGGCGAAGTTAGTTTGGACGTCAGGGTCATGGGAATTATTCTCAGTTGGGACAGAATCAAACCGTCGCATGCATGAGGTCAACCTTTTGCATCAACCATGACATGCAGATACAGGCCACTCATCATTGTGGGTCCCATCGAGGACATGTCCTAGACAAAACAGAAGTCTTGCCTGTGCATGAAAAAGATATATACAGCTCAATTACATTGACAAAAGTCCTATATCCAATATCAAATATTGTGGCTTTTTGTCAACCGCTAATTATCATAGTAGTTGATATTTTGGATGTGTGAGTTAGAGATTTAAGGTTTTAATGTAAGTTAACATTTCAAAAAAAATTACTAATTAAACCAAAAATTGGCATGTTAACTAATTAAATTGTCATTAATTGTATTAAAATATATTCGAAAACTGTTCTCAATTAAAGACTTAAATGAACAACAAAATCTATATCATTTAAGAGTGCATATATAATTATCAAAATTTTATTATTATTTGCAGCTCACTTAAATCTTCAATGTCTGCTCTTCAATTGAGACTTTTTTTTTAATTATAACTAAATAAGTGATTCAAAATATGATAAATGAATTAGATTTAGCCTATTCATGATGGTGACTCCAAATGAAGCATTTGAGCTTCATGGTAACCCGTCCATAGAAACACTTCTCAAGGAGAAAAGGGTGGATAAACAAAGGCGTGATACATGATATGCTTTTCAACTGTTTTATAAATTTTCAGTCTTTTCATATTTCCCGTGCATGCATACTAAGGACTGGGCGTGGCTGGCTTTGTCCCTACGTTCATAAATGCATTGAAAATGCACATTCTAAATATTGTAATGCTTTGATTGTATGGAATATCTCATTTTCTGATTTTAAGTTTTTTTTTTTTTTTTTCTTATGGGGTGTCCCATAAACTTACGGATTCCCTAGGCAAACCCCTTACTCTGAAGAATATCCAGATTCAAAGCGTCTACGAACGTAGGTATTAAGCCTGTCATGCCCCACTCCCCCCCTCGCTTCCTATCTGCGAGCTTGGGGTAAAAGTATGAGTAGAAAGTGTAAAAATTTATATATATATATAATAGAGATAATATTATTAAAAATATACAGAGTAATTCACTGGTAAAGTGAATAAATTAAAATAAATATATATTTTATAAAAGTGTATCAATAATATATAAAAAAGAGTTATTATAAAATATTTACCTCAAATAAAAAAAATAATATAAGGTGACTTTTACACTTCTTTTTTAAGCATGAGACTTTTGTCATCTTTTATTTATCTCTTTTTTTTTAGTTTTTGCATGCATGCATAGAGTTTTACGCTTTGAAATGTAAAAGCAAAAGGCATGTAGTGTGCAGGAATAGAGGAATGCTTGTTCATGGCACGCTTGGGAATGTGCATTTGTTTAATATTCCGCCGTCGTTGAAAATGCTTTTTGACTCAGCCCAGCGTAGGTTTTATCTTTGCCACATGTGTTACTTTGACTGACCAGCATGTGAACAAGTCAAGCTTAGACCACCTTCCAATTTAAATAGAACCATTTTAATCCACATAAAAATATATCTCCTTTGAGATCAGCCAATTCAATCTTTCCCTGTGGAACAGTGCTGATGTTGAAGTGTATTCGTCTAGTTATTGTCAAGTACTAGTTCTTTCAGTACATGACTTTTCGTCGTAGTGGATGTCTGTCTTTTTCAAGTTCCTTGCTTTGATTCATATAATATAAATGCCATTTATAATTTCTCAAGTTCTATGGAAGGCATGAATTACCTTTTAAAGTTTTTTTCAAGTCCATGGGTATGTTAAGGGAGAAAAAGGGGAAAAGGAAAAAGGGGAATATGACAACAACGGAAGATAAGAAAAAAATGATACACAAAATATAAAATTTATCAAAATTAAAATTAGTAAAAATAAAATAGATAAGTTTTTGAATAAAAAGATAAAAGATAATAATTGAAATATACATAATGATACAAGTAAAACTGAGCATTATTAGTATAAATGAGGCTAGTTATATGTCATATCACTTAAAAAGGAGGTGAAAGGGGGAGGAAAAGCATTTTCCTTTCTCTTTCTCTTGGTTAACAAATGGAGCCTAAATTAAAAAAAAAAAAGAGGAAAAGAAAAGAAAAAAGAAAAAATCGTTTTCTCTATGCAGGTTCTAAACCCAGCAACAAAGATGAAATAGCCGTAGTAAGTTAGTGGGTTCGTGTGCCTTGCACTAGCTAATGTTAGTTATTTGAACTTGTACTGAATAATTCGAGCTCAAAGCTCAAGATACCCCAAGCAGGCCTAGTCCTTCAGGCTCCTGCAGCAGTTGTCAAAGCCCGCCAAGCTGACTGAGCACCAGCATTTATACACAGAGCAACTCCTCTATTGCAAGCTTCACATGTTTAGTACTTGGATTGTTTCGAATTTATTTATGCATGCCCACAGAATTTTTTTAAACAGATGTTATGATCTGATCAGCCTACTGATTTTGTTGTATGGTTGACTACATGTTTACCATATTCGAACAGGTTATTAGTCTGTATCTTAAGATGGCTTCGAATTTCAATCCACTGATGTCCAAATCCCATACAAATAGGAACCCACTGATTGGTTGTTGTATGAATATGAAAATTTTCCATAGCATATATCTATATATCATAACAATTTTACTTTTTTAACCATTACTTATCTTTCTTCGTTGAAAGCCTATCTTATATATTTTTATTCAATTTATAATTATCAGCATTCTCTATGCTGCAAAAATTGTTTCTTTTCATTTCCATCAAATAATCAGCTCTCTTGTATGTTCATATATGTGGCAGGAAGTGCTGTCCACATAAATATAGTGGGAAGTGTTTATATTCATTTCCTGCCATCATTTCCTCCCCTATGTGTGGCACTACCGACCAGTTATACAGACCTTCTCAACTACGAATTCCATTTGAAAGGGACATCTCCTCTAAACAACATTGACCAAAAATTCCACTGATTACGTTTTCAAATGGATTGCCAAAAACAAAGCTGTGGTTGAGGCTACAAATCCAAGTGGAAATAAATGGAGTTATTGTTATTGTGTGCGCGCGAAGGCTCTGTTTTTCAATCTCAAGGTTCCAGTCGCGTTTCATCCACATTTTTGTTTGTGGTATTGAGCTATCTGGATTTTGAAAACAAGCTTGCGTGTGTTTTTGGATGCCTGGAAAAGGCGATGGAAAAGGTTTTCTTCCCTTTTCCCCTCTTTTTTAATGTGATGTGATATGTATCTTTGTCACTGACCCTGTTAGCTCTGTTTTTCTTTATCATTCATTATAATTTCAAATATTCATCACTAATCCTATCTATTTTATCATCATTCATTTCATAGTTAACATCATTTTCTTTCGTTTTCTCTACTTTTTTCGTTTTTTCCATCTTCTTCGCTTCTCTTTTTCAATTATGTATACCAAAACAAGCATAGGTGCGAAAGCCACGTACAACATCTAGGTTTCTCAGCTTTCTGTGGACTTCTTGTGGGCATCCGTAATTCCAGTGTAATTTTAAACGAATGGTTGTAGTGCACTTTGTTTTGGTCTAATGTCTGCGGAGGGAATTGGTTGTTTTAACTCACTAACGCAAGCAAGAAGCCCGTGGGAAGAATTCCAAAATTTTGGGTTCCTGAAACACGGGCTGCGAATCAATACAACAGAAACTACAGTGGATGTCGCTCTTTACTTCTTTTTTTTTTTTTTCCTCTCCTTTTGCTGGTTGATTTGGTCATCCAATTCTCTTTGATCATGTCATATTTTGTATTTCATATATTGCTGAGGTCATGTGTTTTTATATGCAAATGCATTCCAGTTCTCATGTTATAATAACCAAAAAGTCCCTGAATTTGGTTTGTCAGAAAAGGAAATTCCTCATCTTCTGATATGATATATAACTGACCTAATAATTTTTTTATATCATTACTTATTTTTTATCTATTTTTATTTAATTTATAACTTTCATAATGTCCTGTGTGTATGCTGCTCGCATCATTCTTTTTCATTACTTTTCATTTCATTCCATTTCCATCTAACCAAACATACTCTAAAGGTGATACTCATTGAAACGATCCATCCAATCGTAGGGCGTTTGAGAACATTTCGGTAGTAATGTTTAGCAAAAATTAACTGCGTTAGTGTATTATAGGATAATCTTGTGTTTGAAGGTGGTTTTGGGGTTGAACATCCCACACTTTGGAAGGCTTGATTTGGGTCGCTATGGGATGGTAATCGGTCTATGACATTGTTGTGAATCAGCAGCTAACCTGATTATTTAGGTGAAATCTCCTATAATCATTAAAATTGTTTTGAATGAAATTGGTTTCTGTGATCAGACGATTGAATCACCTTACTGACATACACCTCCTGATGTGGCCACTGGTCAATGGCCCTACATAGGTTGAAATCAGTTGGAGAAACTCCATGCCTTCTTATAGATAATAGTACTTGTAGATATCATCTGCAACAACCACTAGAATATATGGTGGGGTTTTGGATAACCACAGGCAAGTTTGCTGAAATTAACTTTCTTCGTAGCACCACTTCTATGAATTCAAACTTTATTGTTTTCATGCATCATGACATCCTGAACATATTCAAATCAATTATCATATTTATTTTCACATGTATTATTATGATTCTAAAAATTATTTTGATTGAAAATTTAGATAGGCTAAAATAAAAGAAAACTCATAAGATTGTCTGAAAGTACTATTTTTTAAGTTGAGTTCGACGAAGATATCTAATCAAAACGATTTTTGATGTAATCGCCAAATAACTTACTCAAGTACAATAATCGACTTGAATTCAATTAAAACATCACAAGGTGTGGAAATGTAGAGGTACCAAATGATGCAACCGTTTGCATAAGAGCATTACTGACAGATAATAGTGATGAGTTTCTTCTACTCCTCTTTTTTCTGTTTCTTCTATGCTTTGTGATTTCTTATGCGTTAGCATTCCCTTTTCAACACATGACGTAGCCGCCTCTCCCTCCCACGTGCATGGTGTTCTTTGGACTCCCTTTTCCTTGCTCTTTTGCAGCCAACCCACCTTGAAGCACGAGGACGTACGTATACGACAACTACTTGCTCATTTCCTGACATCTCAGCGGTTCGTTTGGTAGTTCCCCATGTGATGATAAGATGAAAAAAAAAATTATCTTTTGTCAGTGCAAGACCCAGTCAAGAGCAGACCAACCCAATCTCAGGCCAGAGCATGAACAACAGGCAGGGAGACGAGTGGGGTATGTGAATCTCCTGTGAAGAGGCAAGTAGCACGTGGGAGAATGCCGAAATAGAAGCCTTTGCCATACTTTCTTTTTCCCTTCTTTTATAACACTATTCTAGTCAATGTGATCTGAGTCTGTAGACAGTAGTAGTTGGTTGGGTTGCTATGATCCTGAGCCCTCAACTTTCCAATTTTGACTTTATCTGCAAATAAATAATGCATTTTGATTCTTGAGGAAATCATGCCCTGTCCATCACGATCACGTCAATATCAAATGATTCATCAGGTTGGTTCTTTTCCTTTTCAAATTAACATGAATATCGGGATTTGAAAGTGGGTAAGAGCATTGTAACCTTGTCAGTGATGACATCCATCTAATTCTGCTTCCATTTATTAATTCTGGGAGAGATGTCAGCAGCATTTCTTGCCATCATGGGTCCCCGGAATTTCAATGAGGATGGTTTGTGGTTTTAGCAACTAAGTGTGCAACTTTGGATGGGATTCTATCAGATCAAAGTTAATTCAGTATTAACTCTGTTAGCCGTTTGGTGAATATGACAAGCACTAGCTAAAGTAAGTATTAAAAAATTAAAATTAATGTGTAAGTTAGCAGTAAAGAAACAATTACAATCCTATTACAAACAGAAACCTTAGGGAAAAAAAAGAAAGAAAGAAAAAAGGAAAGCATTTTGTGTAAGTTTAAGCATTGCAACAAATAAGAGTATACTTTATCGATCGGTTTAGTACCCAATCCCCGATCCCAATTTCATCTATAATTGTTGTTGGACATTACACCACCCATGATGGTTTTGAAACCGATTGAGGGGCGACATCTTTTTGGAAACGCTCCCACCCGTTCATTTGTCTTTTTTTTCCGTTTATAAATAGGCAATGCAAATGGGTTGAGAGGAAGAAGTGAAAACAGAGAAAAATCATAGTTAATCTCATAGGGATTTAGTGTTGTAATTAGTATGTGATTTCCATCCGTGATTTCACACGCGACTAGCGAAAAGGGAGAAGAAAACTTGAGAGGAATTCGACCATTCCAACTTCTGTAGGTTAGATTTTTTCCCATTTTAATTTAACAATGGTATTAGTGCTATCTAAATCTACTTCTTGGCTTTCATATAATCCACAACACTAATTTTTGGATTTCATGGGCTGCAATTTTTTTTCCACTATGGCTACTATGCATGATCTAAGAAGGAAGAAGACTTAATTCTAAATTTGAAATTAATCCATGTTTCTTTTTCTTTATGTCAAATAAGTAAGTTTATTTTTAATATTGCAAAATGCCCCCCTTCTCTCCCTGTTGGGCCATGATCGAACTTAGCCCATTGCCAATGCACTGCTTAGCCCAACGCTGGCAATAAGCTGGAGCGCTGTTGGGCCAAGTTTGAACTCAACCTAGTGATGACTTCTAGGCCGGAGTTAGTCAAGCCCATTGGATGAGCCCCGAAGATAAGCCCAGGTCAGCTAGACAGTTGATCGAGCAGATAAAGCCCAGCACCCTGGCCCAGGCCAGCAATGGCACTGGTGATGATTCGGCAGCTAGCAGTAGACTAGATTCATGCAAATTATTTTCAAAATATTTTTTGACTATGAACTCCAATTTGATTGAATAAATGGTCATTTTTTATATTTTTGGATGCCCAAATGGAAAGGTTAGATTTTGTGTTTGAGGTCTCCTTATACATGTTTTGAATATATAACATATTTTTCCTTATTAATAATGTATGCCTTCATCTGTGTTGCATGTAGTCAGTATGAATAAAGAACTCTTGAAGACCCTTATAAATACAATATCTGACTTCATGAATTATAAGATGAATCTAAAGCATAA
This sequence comes from Pouteria campechiana, assembly GCA_036873735.1. Classification (NCBI taxonomy): domain Eukaryota; kingdom Viridiplantae; phylum Streptophyta; class Magnoliopsida; order Ericales; family Sapotaceae; genus Pouteria; species Pouteria campechiana. The sequence continues at coordinate 25,912 of JAYJMB010088053.1, forward strand.
CATGTAAGATTATATAATCTTTTGTATGAGTATGATTATGGAATTAAAAGGCAAAGGCATTCATGTAAGCCCCCAACAGTATGCTCATACTCTTATAGACTCTCTACCATAATCTTGGGAAAGAGATAAGCTCGCTTTAAGTCACTATAAAAATTATCTAGATATTTGAAATATAAGATGTGAGCTTGAGTTAATGGAAGAACGCCAAATAATGACCAGGATAAGGCGATCTACAGTCCTATCAACTTGTCCTAATCTTAGCGTGGCTAATTTTGTGAAGTTTGGCGCAGGCAAAAGAGATTTCTAACTAGGTCGAATAGCAAGAGAAGTTTTAGCTAGAAATAACTCTGGTATTTTTTATGATACTTTTGATTTTAAACCCAAAAAAAGACTATGTAGGACCCAAGTATAAATCTCTTGTAAGCTCAAAGTAATTTTTTGTAATAATATACTCTGTTTAAGGAAAAGTTCTTAAGTTAGTAGAATTCAAAGGAATTCTCACTTAGAACTAAGATTTTTTGCAGTTGAACTAAATCAATGATGATTCGACATTTGTGACAAGAAAGATAATTGGGAGCATAGAAAACTTTCAATTTCATCATCAGCGTATACTATAAAATACTAGTAATAATTATATGTATATCTCTTATAATAAATTTAATATCAATCATGACATCTAAAACAAATGTCGCTGAATTGAAAAAAGGAAAAAAAATGAATTGCGATAACTTTGATATATGGCATTGTAAGGTTCAGTATATTTTTGAGAAACTAGAAGTACTAGAAACATGAACCAATATCATGAATGAACTTGAGAATGAGAATACTACTTAACATAGAAGAGATCATGAGGCTTTTATAATCTGAAAATAGAAGAATAGCATTGCTCGTATCACATTGCTAAGCAACATGCAAGATGATCTCATGTATGAGTTTTAGGAGTATTCAAGTTCTCAAGCCATGTGGATAGCCTTGAAATAAAAGTACAGCGGTACTTCTATTACTAAGATGAGAAGACTCACTATTAAATTTGACACTTACAAGAAGTGCCAAAATCACACTATAAGGCAACATCTTAAGGAGATGTCAAATATAATAAGAGAGCTTAAGTCAACAAGACATGCTCTTACAAATGAGTAGTAGGTACAAGTTGTAATAAGATCCTTTTTTAGTAACTGTGAACACATAAAAGTTAATATGACTCATAATGAGAACATCGAGACATTTGATGACATTGCATGTCATCTTGAATTGGAAGATGTGCGCCTTTCCCTTTATGATCAATTCCAGCTCGTACGAAGCTTCAGGCTTCAAGCACAAGAGAAACAAGGGTTCCCAAAGAAAGGAAGTAAAAATAAAGGGTTCCCAGGAGACTAAGAAGGGCCAACACAAACATGGAAAGTGCGACAGAAAAAAGGATAAAGCCAAGTTGAAATGATACCATTGTGGAAAACTAGGTCAGTTTGCTCATGAATGCACTAAGTCAAAGAAGGTATTACTAGACCCAACCCTTGCTTCTGTTTATGTATCTAGCTTAGTGATGCTTATTGAATTTTATCCTGTATTGATTATAGACTCAAGAGCTACAGACATGTAGCTAGAGACCCAGGAGTTTTTATTGAGTATTGTCGAATTCCAGCAAAATCAAGGTGGATATATGTAAGAAAAAACTCCAAAGTAGAAGTTAAAGGGATCAGAATATGCAAACTAGAGTTACACAAAGGACGAAGCCTATTCCTACATGATATTCTCTATGCACCTAACACCAGGTGAAACTTGATTTCCATTTTATCCCTTCTTAGCCTAGGGTATTTAGTAAATTTTCTTAATAGCTGTGTAAATATTTTTCAAGGGACAACTCATTATAGCACTGGTTTTATTTCTATTGGTTTTATGTTATTTAATATTAATCATAATAAATTCTTTTCATATGATGGTTATTTTTCTTTAATTGCTTCTTCTAGTGAAGCAAATCTGGATGCAAATGACTTGGCATGTTAGATTAGGCCATATTGGGCAAGAAAAAATAAATAGATTAGCTAGAGAATATCTATTAGGTCATCTTACTAAAGTTGACTTACTCATTTGTAAACATTATATGGTTGAAAAAGTAACAAGGAAATCATTTGGCAAAGTAACTAGAGCAGAGTTTCCATTGCAACTAATCGATACTGACATTTGTTGTCTAATGAATGTGAAGGCTAAGAATAGTATCTCATATTTCATCACATTTATAGATGATTATATTTAATTTGATTATTTTTTCTTAATCTCGCATAAGTCAGAAGAATTAGAGTGCTTCAGACGTTATACAAGTATGATTGAGAATCAATTGAATTGTATAATCAAAGCTTTGAGAACTGACTATGGACGCGAGTATTTGTTTTAACAGTCCAAAGATTTTTGTTATGAAAAGGGTATTATCAGATAACTGACAATTCCTGAAACTTTGCAACAAAATGGTGTTGCAAAGAGAAGGAATAGGATTCTATTGGATATGGTTAGGTCCATGACGGCGCAGGCAAATCTACCCATCTCATTTAGGGAGATGCATTATTGACTATTGCACATGCGCTTAACCGTGTACCTTCAAAATCAGTTACTTCCATACCTTATGAATTGTGGATAGGAAGAAAATCTTATCTAAATTATCTATGACCTTAGGGCTCAGCTGCTTATATCCATAATCCTTCTCACAAATACGAAAAATTGAGGCCAATAGAGAAGAAATGTATCTTTATTAGATACTCAAAAAACTATAAAGGGTATGTGTTTATTGATGAACAAAAAGATAAAAGTATAACTGAATTGGAATCATGTGATGTCGCATTATAACTGAATTGGAATCATGTGATGTCGCATTCTGAGAGGATAATTTTCCTAGCAAGGGTACGGTTGAAAATGAAACTATTTTTTATGAAATGAAAATTTCTGAGAGTAGTAACACTTCTAATCATTTAAATGAACATCAAGAAGAATTGCCTCAACCTATTAAACCAAGTGGGAGCGATGTACCTCAAAAAAATTAACCTCATAAGAGTAGTCGTAAAAGTATCCCACATCATTGTTTTGAGATTGAGAGTAAAACTTTTATTATTATTCCAAAAGATAATGATAAACCCAACTCAGTGATAGAAGCTCTCTCATGCCTAGCTAAGGAAGAATAGAGAAGAGCAATTGAAGAAGAAATATAATCTATGATGACAAATCAAGTCTAAGACTTGGTTGATCTTCCAATTGGGTGTAAAGCGATTGAGAACAAATGAGTTCTTAAAATTAAACATAAGGCAAATGGATCCATTGAAAGATACAAGGCTCGCCTAATAGTGAAAGGTTACACCTAATAGGAGAGTATAAACTATGAGAAAACCTTCTCTCCAATTATAAGATTTACCTCGATTCATCTCATTCTTACAATTTTTACACATTTAAATTTAGAATTACATCAAATGGACGTTAAAATAGCATTTCTCAATGAAGAAATAGATGAAGAATTTACATGGAGCAATAATAAGTTTCATAAAAGAAAGCTAAGAGCGCAAAGTTTGCAAGCTCCAATAATTTATCTATGGCCTTAAACAATCATCTAGATAATGGTATCTAAGATTTTATCAAATAATAATTTTTTATGGGTTTATGATGATTAATAAAGACCACTGTGTTTATATTAAATGGTCCAATAATGGTTTTGTAATTCGGTCTGTATATGTGGATGATATCCTTCTTGCAAGAAATAACATAAGATTTATTGTCACCATTAAAGAATAATTGTCCTCCAATTTTGAAATAAAGGGTTGAAACAATTTTTAGTGTTGGAGTGAAAATTTATAGGGATTATTCAAAAAAATTACTTAGTCTTTCTCAAGAACCATATATTAATAAAATTCTGGACTAATTCCATATGCAAAACTATAAATCCATTGACAATCCTATAACAAAACACGATAGTTTGAGCCTTAAAATGTGTCCTAAGACTCCCATGAAAAGAGAAGGGATGAGAAATATCCCCTATGCTAGTGCTGTTGAGAGATTGATATACAATATGAAGTGTACTCGCCCTGATATTTGTTATGTCGTGAGTTTGGCCAATTAATATCAATCGAATCCTAGACGAGCTCATTGGAAAGTTGTCAAGAGGATTTTCAAATATCTCAAAGACACTGCAAATTATTCTATATGCTATCAAGGATGTGATGTGTACCTAGAAGGTTATACAAATGCTGACTAGGGTGGAGACCTAGATGAGTGCAAATTGACTTCGAGTTATGTGTACTTACTAAACAATGGCGACATCTCATGGAGTAGCAAAAAGCAAACATGTGTAGTACTGTTTACAATGAAAGCTGAATTTGAGACATGTTTGGCTGCAATACAAGAAGCAATATGGCTGAGATAGTTTCCACATCATTTGGGAATAATTAAAGATATATCTAAGCCTATATCTATAAATTACGATAATCAGGCAGCTATTGCATATACAAAATATCTCAAATATCATTGTAGAATTAAGTGTTGGTCATTCTAAGGTAGCTCAAGAGGGGAGGTGAATTGAGTTTTTTAAAAATTTTAGCCAAATATAAAATCAATGTGCTAAAAAGAACAAAAAGTAAATCATGCAACACAATTATACAAGTATTTTTATAGAGGTTCGGCCTACGATGTTATACCTACTCCTCTCTTTGAGTCAGCCTTACTCACTGTACTTAAGTTCCACTAATCACTTATTAGTTTTACAAGCTTACCAACAACTTATACATGTTTATTTTCAAAGCTCGCCAACAAAGTTATATCCGTTGGTTTCTAATCTCACCAATAAACTTATACACATTGGTTTTCAAAGCTGATTAATAAACTTATGCAAGATCAACAAGCTCCTTGCTTATTATCCCAAACAATAAAGTTGTATAAAGAAAATGCCTCTTACATAGCTGAATTTGAATAGAATTAAAATGTAGCAAAAATAAATATATTGCAATAAATACAAAGAATTTCATACTCCCTTGCGTTGTTGCAGAGATTGAGCTTTGAATACAAATAGCTTTTTGTATAATGGAGTTGAAAGAAAAACTTAATATTTGAGTAAATGCTCTATGTTATCTTTTAGAAATTTTCTTACTCTCTAAATTCTTAACTTTTTAGAATGGCCTCTTTTTATTTCTTTTATACTATAGTTCAAAATCTGTCCATTGGAGAAAAGCGAAGTTCATTAAATTCGAGAGAATCAATAGGATTTTCTGCTCGTTAAAGCATTGTCATGGGTTCTTCAGTCTGAAGACATGTCCATAGTACGCAACTATGTCTAGAGTTAAGATTTCAGACTAACTTGAATAGCTTAGCTTGCAACAAACTTTTTCCAATTGTGTCTAGAAGTGAATCGCTAAGTCCAGAGTTAAATTTTGGACTTAAACTAATGCGAATTACTCTTGACTTCACGACTGAACTCTAGCTTAGTCCGAAGATGAGTTAGCAATGTCCGAAGTTAAATTTTGAACTGACCAACTCTAGCAATGGCAGAGTCCGAATCTTGGCACTTGAAATTTTTGGACTTGAACTTGTAGCTTCTTGGGTTCTCTCTTGAGTAGAGTCCGAATTTGGTTTTGAGTTTAAACTAGCTCCTACGTTCAAATTTCTTTCATCATGTCCAAGCTTGCTTCTGTGTCCAGATTTGCTTTTTCAATGTCTGAATTTGTTTCTTCAGTGTCCGCATTGGTTCTACTTTGTTTGAACTTGCTTAAGTCCGGAACATGGTTTCTTTCCTTCTTTTTGAAACCTTGTTTCTGTCCAAGGTTGGGCATCTGTCTAATTTGCTTCGACAATGAAAAACTATGCCTTAAGTTTACTTTGAAGCTTGCACATGATGCTTGTTATATTTTTTGAGCATTTACATTTTCTTTCTTTGATAAACTTGAGGATCTTATCTTTAATATTATCTTATATACGCTGTCCACCTATTTTATTTTCCTGATATATTATTCATTACTACACACTTGAGAATAATATTTAGTAGCTTAACTGTTCACTCATATGTTTTTTACTCATCATCAAAACTTGGTTGGCTAAATTATATTCATCATCAAAAGAATCCAACTAAAAGAGGTTTGGTTTAACACTAAATACATTAACATTAAGTATCCTTTTGTTAGAGATATTATAGCTAAGAAAGAAGGGATTTTAAATTATATATATACTCATCACATGGTGGCTGATCCATTTACAAAGTCAATTCCTAGATATGTATTTTATCACATGTAAGATATATAGGCCTACGTAGATTGCAATTCATTATTTATCAATGAACATTTATTATTCATCTTCCTTAAGAAGACTAGCATAATAGTATACACAGATTAAAAGTACGTCAAACAAGTTGAGATTGGTCTTCTCACTTGGACAATCGCCTCTAACATTCAAAGAATGAGTAGAGATGAGACTATATAAATAAGAAATGTTTTACGTGAACATAGAGCTTAAGTTATATGTCGCCTTGATACGAAATCAAGATGAGGCCATAATAGCTGAAATGGGAATCTCATATTCCATATAACCTATGAAAAGCTAGATGTGAGATCTTAGTAACGTTTAAAAACTGAGAACTTGGAGAACTCAAGTTAGGCGCTAGATAGCAACTAAACTAAAATGTGTGCTGTGTTTTAGAGTTAAGACATACACTCCATAAGAATGAGTTATTTCATCGTAACATAAATTTCTTATCACATGTACAATGCGGTCAAGAAAGGAAGTGAGTTGAGTATGTAAATCCCTTTCTCGTCACTGTGTCCTTGAGAAAATATGAATCTCAAAGTGCTCCCTATATGACTTTCAACTATAACTTGAGATTATGGTCTAATATTTGCTACCTTAGCATGTTATCTATAGTCATGTTTAATTCGACTGTATGAGACATGTCTAGAAAATCAATCAGTCTATTTTATCACACATCCTTTTTGCATGTATTCACTAGTCGACCAGTTATGTCGTTATATAAGAGCTGACTTAATTGTTTTTATAGAGCAAGAAAATGCGCATTGTTAAATGTAGCCTTTGAGAGATATACTTGGACTAATGTAAAAAAAATGAGTCTAGAACATTGCGAGTTATTTTAGGGTTGTAGCTATTATATATCCTAATAGGTGATAGCTCCAAGCTCCCAAGTGTTGATACACTTGCAGGTCGTATGACCTATTTGCCTATATGAATGATTTTGAGATAGAAACTGTTGAGATTTTATCTATGTAAGAGATTTCAAAACCCATCATTTGTAAATAGGAGATGTGGGATATTACACCACTCATGACGATTTTGAAATCAATTGAGGGGTGGTGTTTCACCATGAGGGGTGGCATCTTTTTGGAAATGCTCACACCCATTCATCCATCCTTTTTCCCATGTATAAATAGGCAATGCTGATGGGTTGAGAGGAAGAAGTGAAATAGAGGGAAATCATAATTAATCTCATAGGCATTTAGTGTTGTGATTAGTGTGTGATTTCCATTCGTGATTTCACACCCGACTAGTGAAAAGGGAGAATAAAACTTGAGAGATAGTCGATCATTCCAACTATCGCAAGTTAGATTTTTCCCCATTTTAATTTAACATTTGTAAACTTGAATAAAACATAACAGAGGTTGGTTGTAATAAGAAACCCAATGGAAGAAATATATCTTCTTACGTTTTGACAATGTTAGAAGAGATTTTATGGTAGGTTATCCTCTAAATGGGTTGGCTAAAATTCGAACATCAGATTAATAATGTGGCATGTAACCTACTTTTGAGGAAAAACTAACCTAGAGATTAGCAATTTTTACATGAATAAGAAATACAAATATTACAAACATTTTCATTTAAAACTATGTAAGCTTTCTTTAGTCTTTCCACACAATTTTAAATTAGCTGTTGTGCCTTTCTATTAAATTTTTTCAACTTTTTACTAGGTTTATAAGCCTTCCAAAAGATGAAACCACCTTTTATATAGACAAGGTGCAAATGAAGATATTAATTTGTGTTTTAGTTAGCATTAATCTGGATGTCTAATCAATGCCTTATAGTATAATAATGTATTTTTAAATAAAGCAACTAGATCTCACATATTATTTAAGTATTTCTATTCCTAAGCACTAATGTTCAAACATCCTTATATTACTCTATAATTTATCTTTGTTTCCTTATTAAACGAGCATGATGCTTAAAAATCTAAATCAAAACCCGTGACCTCCACCAATTAAAAATGATTCAGCATGCTCAATTTTGGAAATGATTTTCCCAAGGCTAAAAACTTCAATCTGATTCACACCGCTGGCCTTACCTGTGCCCCCCATTTCTTTTACACTTTAGTTTCACATTATGCGACTTTTACTATTGTTCAAACACGCCCATTATGAATTTAAACATGTATGCATGCGAAGCAAATACGCATACACATTTGCCATAAAGAGCATATCTATGTCTGCAATTGTGGTTTACTTGATACTTGGTACTGTTAGGCATTACAGAGGCACCAATTCAAAGATGGGGCCCAATACACAATCACCTTATAAAATAATAGTAATGATGAAATTTATGACCTAGCTAATTTGACAATTGTATATCAAACTTATCAATCTGACTTTCAAGGCAGTCGGTCATGCCAATGCATTCAATTGTTTGGAAAGGCATATATATTACATTTAACGCCAAAACCCACTAAAAATAAAAATTCATTGGGCATTATCATTAGAATCATCCATGCAATATCATTGCTTTGGGTAGATTTGACTAATAGGTTTATCACCCCCAACACCCTATGGGAAGCCGCAAGTTTCCCAAATATGGCAACTTCATTGTTCATTAGGGCCCTCCATTCATTAAACCGAAATCAAACCCAATTTCCCCATTATTCATTGACTAGTATGTCCTTGCTAGGAAATGGCAAGAAATAGAACTACACAGTGTGATTCTAAGGCTTTGTTTGGCCGCGTTATAAAATTTAAGCACTTTCACAAAAGTGCTATTAAAGAAATACATTCAGAAGAAACACTAATTTATAGCTTCCACCTAAACATGAAAAATGGGCTTTTAAGGTGAGAAAAAAGCATGGTGAAGGATTGCATGACCAAATTGACCACCCTACAAAACGCATTTATGCCTGCAAAAACACTTTAACCCCCCCCCCCCGCCCGACAACGTGTAGCCAAATGAAGCCTAAATCTCCTAGCTGAAAAGGAAACTAAATAGAAACTGAGATTTTGGTTAATGGCCTCACCCCCTTCTCATTGATCTCCATGTGTTTATACAGTTTCCTATAGGCTAATGCTCACACGAGTACTATCCCACATCATACCAATGACCAAGAGGATGCATTTGCACGCTAATGTCATCAAATAACTTTTAACCGATGTGCAGCTGCAAATGGCCATATGCCTCAACAAGCAATCAATGTTGAGCAAAATTATTATTACACCATAAGCTGTAAAAGGTTATAAAGCTGTAGATTTAGTTAAGTGAAAAATAGGTCAAAGCCACTAGTTACTGAAATAACACACATAGAAACCTAAACTACACCAATAACAAGAACTAGGGGTGTAAATAAAATAAGGTCTAACCCAACCTGAAAATGAGTTAGTTTGGATTGAGAAATATGAAGCCCAACAAATAAACCTAATCCAATTTGTAAAATAGGGTTAGTGTGGATTGAAAGTTTGGCAATTCGAAATTAACTTGACTCGATTTAATATACATACATATATATATGTATATATGTATGTGTGTGTATATTTGTGTTTGTGTGTGCGCGTGTATGTATGTGTGCTCGTGCACTTTTTTTCGCTTTTATATTTCTTTATTTCATAACTTTTAGCTCTTCATTTCTTTCCTACGTTTTATCCATGCTATACACAAGTTACTTTATGTTATATAATTAGAATTTTAAATAAAATTTAAAAATCAATTATGATCATAAAAATATGAATGATAGTTTAATTTTTCTTTTTTAAAATTTTTTTCTTTAACTTATTTGGTTACTCTCTACTAAGTGTTAATTTATTTTTGTGTCTAAGGTTAATTCAATGTTTGAAATAAGAAGTTTTGGCAAAATGTAAGTTCTTCCTTTTAGATTATTAATTTGATAATTTAATCATTAATTTTTTTTTGAATGGGATAAGTAATATACATGAACATTTTTTATATTAAAACATAAAAAAATTCTTGTACAAATAATATTTCAATAGTATTAAAATTAAAATTTTTATTTTAATTACCATAAAATATTTGTTCAAAGTAAATTTAAAATAAAAAATTAATCAATTTTAGAATATTAACTTAATTTTTAAATTACAATTGTCAACCCAAATTCAACCTAAAACTAACCTAGTGTTCTTCAGGTTGGTTTAGAGTTGTGTTGGAGTTTTTAAAATAAGGTCAAAAGTTACTTGAGATTTTATAAATAGGGCTAAGGTTAGCTTGACCACAACACAAGTTAACCCAATTTACACCCCTAAGAACCAAAAAGTAGTCGTCTATAGCGCACTCATCCTGATCTTCCCTGGTTACACGGACCAAACATCACCATTTTAGGAGGGCTAATTTCATGAAAGAGATCACCAAGGTTGTACCCCATAGGAGCTGGGAATTGAGAAATGCTCTACAGCAGTGAAAATTTTCGAAGACAACTAACAACTCAGGAAAAAGATTACCTGGTAATTTCCTGAATCTTACATAATCACCATTAAATCTTCGGATTTGAAATAAATGGAAGTCACCGCCGATGCATCATGGGATTCCAACGCATACATCCAACTGCAGCGTGAGACTGCCGTTAGCTTGCAGCAGCTATATTCCAAATGGTGTGCCCCACCAGCAGCAGCAGTAAATGCTGATCAGACAGGTGTAGTCGCATGACTCATGATGCATTGACTAGAAATTTACACGGGAAAATTGTTGGGAATCAGAAGTCGATGTATAAGACGTCACATGACTCGCGATGTTGGTAGCCCGGAGATTTACACGGGCTAGTTATTGGGAATCAGAAGTCGCTTCCGGGCACGCATGAGCTCTCTATCATCCTCTACAACCGAGCGACTTTAGAGATTACGCTGAAAACCAACCAGATGTTTAGCTGCTGGTTTGCCGTTGGAATGCAAGCTAATCGGTTAAATGTTGTTTAAATGCTGTCACTTGGTGTACTGCATCTAAAAGGCCCAAACTTTGGGCGTCTTGGGTAGAAAACGGAGATGAAATAATCGAACATCAGTGAAAATGCATGCATTTCTCACGACTGAGCTTCAAATGCAAGCAGGTGCTGAGAACGTGTTTCCCCACGTGATGCAGGAAGAAACCAATTTGTTATATGTTTAAATCCAAATGCACCCCAACCCATCATTCATGAAACCAGATTGCCATCACCAACGCCGCCGAAGCATGTTTCTCATGGGGAAGTTGACAGCAAATGCTACTCCAGAGAACATGCCTCCTTACCAGCTTTCAAAGACGAAACACACCAAAAATCTTTGGGGCATCAGAAGCCAAGTTGGAGCACCCGGTGTCGCAGCCAACAGTGCAGTTGTGGAACTTGGTTCTTTGCTCCATAAAAACAAGAAAAATCCTATCCAAGTAGCTGCCTCCTTAAAAACCACTTGCATCCACCAGCCAACATGTGGGGGCACAAAAACAGGCCAAGTGCCCAACATCATGAGACATCAAAGGGATGCCCTGATACCACAGACAAATGACAACCTGCATCAAAATCAATTCATCAGAAAAATGCACAATCAAGCTGTAAAAACTACATGTCTGGAGTACCAACAAGAAATTATTGACCCTATGTTCAGAACAGCCGATTTTACCGGAGGGAGAATAAGAAACTAACGATGCAAGTTCCCCACCATTTCGAATTATGTTTCCTACATAATTCACTTACCTTGTTTGCGCATATAGCATCTGCTCTGATGTTTGCGTAACATCATTATAATGGATTGCCATTGCATTCAGCCATGCTCAACACAAAAATGGAAATCAAAGACAACCGTATATGTTTTCACGTGAAAATGCACCTCAAAGGAAATATTTTCTTATAATAGAGATTTTCAAGAAGCCTTGAAAAATTGTACATGGGGAAGCAGGGTGTTCATATTTCATCAGCTCAGTATCTTTTGAATGTCACCAATTGTCATGGCAATTGCAGACAATAAAATATTAGATTTAGCACCAGTTAGGCATTACCAACATTTGATCACATGACATTCTCCAAAGTCAGAAATTATTGTAGTCATTTCCTGAAATGATAAAATTCGAGTTGAATGCTGGGCAGCCCAGGAACAATAATTCTAGAATAGTCATTTCAAAATAAGAATGCTGAGCCAAATTTGTAGGAAGATGAGGCAGGATAAAGTTCAAAATGAAAGAAACCAAAAAATCCAAAAGGTAGGACTAACAGGTAATAAGGAGGGGAACATTCTTAGGTGGAGGGAGTACAAGGAAAGCTGAAATCAACATACAGCTTGTTAGAAAATACATGAAAAACAAATGCACTAAAGCCATGGCCCTAGAAACACAAAAATGGCATAACAAGATTTACGTAGCTAGAACACGAACTAGTTGATGATGATGAAATTGGAGAGAATGACCGAAATGAACAAGCAGCAAGGCAAGGGAAATTGCAGAGAAAGATCTGGAAGAGGTCCCTGAGTTTCGTTTTTCAAATTGTTAAATTCCAGAAAATAGGTGCCTAAAGACACAATGCCAAGGAGTCTGTGCCACGTTTTGTTCTAAGAAAAGCTGCCACAGACACACAAAAGTATTTGTGGAGGACATTCCCAAGAAGACATCCCATTTACACAACAAAAGATTGACAGAATCATCACGGATATATTATCCAGGAACACTGATTGGAGAATGAAAAAACCATAATCAGATAACTTCAACAGCGAACAGGTCACAAGTCTATTTGTTTACTCCCACAAATTGAATCCTGCAATTCATGTATCCAGGTGGAGCACATTTGTCCAGAAACAAATCCAAACCATATGTGTTGACATTAATTTGGTCTCTGCTTTCTGATTCATATCACAGTATATTGTCCTGCGAAGATGGAAACATGCCCATGTGAGAAACATGAACATGAAATACTTCAAAAAATAGGAAATTAAAATGTCCATTGTATTTAGTAACTTGTGATGAAACATTTCATTGATACCTGAAGTCAGTCCTCAAAGAAATCCTCAAAGTGAGTACCTGAAACACTAAATTACTATGTCTTATTCAGATTGTGAAGTAAAATAAATACAATGAGAAATCCCATGGCTTTGGTCAAAAGAATAGAATGGCAAGAGAACATACAAAAGAATCTTAGCATCCTAGACCAAACAAAATACAAGACAGTGCAGATGAACAACACAATTAAAACAGTATGTCATCTATTAACAGAAGAATGGAAGAAGGCACTTCATAAATTGTCCATGTACATGGAAACATAAAACAAAAGACTGGTCCAACGGGTACAAATGCAAATCTACCAAGCACTGTGGACCAAGTGTTAGCATCATCCAATGTTTCTGAAGTCACCTTAATAAAACATAGTCTGCTGAATCCAGTAAGTGAATCTTGCAGAGTCTGCTGAATCCAGTAGGCCAATCTTGCAGTGACTTTTTGGCAGGCACCTTCACAAAATCTCCAGCGTGGCCCGTCAAACTTCCTTCTCTAGAGACAATACTGAAGAATTCAAAACGAAAACCATAAGCTTTTAACTTCAGAGAATCTCATATGAAGAACTGAGATGTGGCCTATGTTTGACCAATCCACATCATATGCACAAATCAATTCACTGCTAAAAACATGATATAGCATATAACAGAAGGAATGCTTATGAATCAGATAAAGTGAGATCTTACCAATTATCTGGCTGAAGAATTGCGTTGCAATGATCGAAGCCAGCCACTAGAAGGCAAACCATTATCGCTCACTTCTTGCCCACTGTGTCCTGCTTCAGTTGGCAAAACTGCTTTGCTGGCAGCATTTCTTCTTGAGGTGCCAGCAGTAGCAAATGAAGTGGATGGCAAGTGCCCTTTCTCACCAAGAGGCCCAGCCTTCTGTCATAGCAGAAACCACAGAACACCACATCAAACATGTGATATTGAGCATGCAAAGTTAATAAAATCCATCAGCAGTCTATGAGCATAAAACTCAATTTCTAAAAGTGAGCATGGAACAACAGGCGGCCAAATTATGAGAAAAAAGAATCATAAAGTAAAAGGCAAAAATAAAAGGGACCCAAGAAAAAAAAAAAAAAATCTTCTTCAACAAGGTTACCATGAGCAGTCTCAAGGCTTTGTGCCAATTCACCCATGCCAAAATAGATATCCGGTGACTACCTTAAATCAACATCATGCGTAAAACAGTTTCTTTAATGTAAATTCCATGTTTGTCCAGTTGAATGTGTTACAAGGGAAGGCTTGGACTTCCAAAATATCATCCCAAAAAACAGTAAGCACCACCCACGCATCATTATTCTTCATGCATGGCAGAGTTGTATTGAAAGAAATGAGCAACTATAAACCTAATTGGTGGTAAATACTATGATACTTGATACATCAATTTAAACATCACTGTGAATTTTTAATCCAAATCAAGCAGCATGTTTCAGGGTTTGCCTCAACGTAGTGTAGCAAACATGTTAAGTAGGCAATTTCTGGCTGATAAATATGGAAGGCACAGAAATATAAAAGGAACGATTAGTTTGTTCATCATGTTTATATGTAACCAATGCTAGAAGCTTACCTGCTTTTCACTATGAAGATTATCCACACCCAAACTCTTATCAATTGCTGACTTAAAATGCATTCTTACTCCAGGGCGTGCAGCATTACTCAATCCCATCCGATCTGCAATATCAGCCGAATGAGAAACACCATTTCCCCCTGCAGTAGGACGGTAATCCATAATTGATTATAATATCAAAAAATACCTACATAATACGCATCCTAATAAGCAATCATTTCTTCAATATTTTGGAGTTCGGACAAACCAAAACTGAAGATACCATGATTGAGACAGTCCTGTCTGTCAATGCATGAAAACTCATGGACTGAATGAATCACAGTAGAACAGTACTCAAAAAAGATCATGACCAAGGTGTTTACCATAACAATTCAACGAAGTAGAAGATGGTCAAAGCTATTGGTGGAAAACACATCTAACTCAACTATAAAGCTTGGACTTTGCAGTTAAAACTTAAAACATAACTGAAATGGCAATTTAGCAAGGATGTGTTGATTGAAATTTTGAAAAAGCCACCAAAAGTTACTACTCACTTGACATATCATCTAGTGGCGCTTCGTAAAATTGAAGTGCAAAATACGATGTTGCTTTATCCCATAAGTACAAGATGTTATCCCATAGTTCATAAGCCACTGACTAGAACCTCCAGCAGATTGTTTCTCTGGAATTTTCTGCCCAAGTTCTTATCCTTATAGTGTACTTTGCACAAAGATTGATGAAGGATTGATCTAGAAAACAAGATTCACACAGGATTTGTTGGCCTAGATTTATCTTTTTATTTAATCCAATGTGGATTATTCAGTAGTAGTACGGGACTTTCAGAACCTCTTCGAAAACACAATTTGCATGTAGTTAGAAAATACCTTGATACTTGTCAACATCCATGGCAACTGCTCGGCTGCTTGTTCCTCCAGAAACCGGCTTCAAGTTTACACATCAAATTTCATGAGTGAAGGGAATATAAAATATCTACCTCAACACAAACAGCTGTAGAAAACTAAATCATGAACAGAGGAATGAGTCACATAGATGCTAACAGAAAATTGAGGAGCTTTTGCTCTTTGAGCTTGCTGGTATTTCAAGATGGTCCAGTCAAAGACATGATCAAACTCGTAACCTGCCAATAATGGACAAAATAATTGTCAAGGCTACCCAGGTAAACATACACTAAATTTATGTACAGCATGAAGCATACAGTTCAACTTGTGGAATTTCACTTTTAGGACCAGTAAATGATTGTTTAAAAGGCATAACAATTTAAATAATAATAACTCCACAAATTCCTAAACTACAGCTCAATATTCTCACTTAGCACTCGCTTGTGCTTACCAACAGGTGCCCTGCCCCTGAAATCTCACATCAGATGGAAAGTGGGAAAGGATCTCAGATTACCAGTCCACCCACCCCTCAAACATGCAGCAAGCCCTATGAGAGAAAAACCATGAAGCAATAGGCAAAGTAAACAATACCTTGCATATGTGGGCTGTGTTACAAAATGGTATCAAAGTTACTTCCGGGGCTACTTTGGGATATATTTTGCATCTCAGGTGTTACCTTCAGTCAGGCAGGGAAGAAAAGAACACTAGGGATGGTGGCAGTGGCATGGTGGGCCCAATAGTACCCCTAGAATACTTAATGATGTGTCATTGGAAAAATCCAAGTCCACCCACCCTCAAACACTCAAGGCACCTTCTGAGGACAAAACCATGAGGTTCAATGAGGCAAAATGCATGATACCTCATGTGCATGGCACAGGTATAACAACAGGTAGCAGTTATGTTGACCAAACGAGAGCAAGTGATATTTTAAAGATCAAAATACATGAAAAAATAGTCTAAACTAGCCAGTCCTTGACTGATCAGTTTGAAAAAGATAGAATGTAGTAGCACATCACTTTTTCTAAGGAGCAAAACAAAAGGGGGAAATTAGAACATCTACAACCAAAACACTATTAAAAGGCCATCAGCAAGGAAATTTTGATATTTAATCGAATGGCAAAAGCTGTTCACAACATGAGTTGCAATATAAGAAATCTGTATTGGAAATATTAAATGAAACTCTATAACCCCAACTAGGGTTAATGGTCCAATTGACATGTAGATAACCACTCATTTGTGTTAGCTTGAATCAACATCTTTTAGAAAAAGAAATATTTACTAATTTCCATTTTAATGCTCAGAAGGACCAGGCATTTATCCCATCATGCCACAGAGCAGCTATAACACACATTCATGAGGCTTGAGTTTGCCAAAGGAAACCATTGTACCAAGAAAAGAGCAAGGCAACTCATTCAATACCTTCTCGAGTGAACAAGTCACGGAATAGGCGCTTCAAGAATCCATAATCGGGCCTCTGATCAAATGTCAATGAGTGGCAGTAGTGAAAGTATGATGCGAATTCCACAGGATGAGACTTACATAAAACCTTTTCAAGAAGGAAGGTAAAGGAATAAATTATCCTTCTCATACATAAGTACATTTCAGGATGAATGGAAAAAACCTTTTGGTCAATGATACATACCTCAATTGGAGTTGACAGCTTCTTCTCACATATCTTGTCATATTTTTGCTTTTTTGTGGCAGCTTTTAGACCCTGCCATGGAAGGCTACATGCAAGAATACCTTGTTCAGAACAACAGATTCTTATAACATATAAGAGGTACAAAACTGGACAAGTTAACCCTAGAAAGCATCTAGACCTTATTGCACCTAACAAATGATATCATGCAATAGCATCCCTATAGGGACCAAGAGGGCACCCAAGGTTGCAACAAAAGAAAGTAAATCATATATGTATATCTATATATATATATGGAAAAATCCTTTTCTTATTTTTTCTCCTTTTCCCCCATTAATATAAGGATTAAAAATTTTCTACTACTTAGCATCAATTTAAAGCCAAACCAGGCCCAAGAGAATGAAACAAGACAGCAGCAGCAATTTAATTATGAAATCAGGCATATTCTCTTACATCACTAGGTCCATTACAGAAACAACAATTCAATAAACACTATTATATCACATGTTGACATGAAGTCCAAATCATATGATTTCTCTCAATCAGGAAATTGTGCAACAAAAAGGTATAGGGGGAATGGATGCACAGGAAATAAGGGACCTTTGCAGATAAATAGTATGAAAACTTGCTGTCAATGGGAGATACAAACCTTCCCCTCAGAAAATACAAGAGAACATAACCAAGAGATTCCAAGTCATCCCGCCTGCTTTGTTCTGAAGGAAATGTCAGAGAATGAATTACAAAGCCATGAAAATTCTACAATAACAATATGTCAAAAGATTGCCAGTTCCTTACCAATGCCCAGATGAGTGTTGCAACTTGCATAGCGTGCAGTTCCTGTTAAATTTTTTTTCTCTCTGAAAAAGGAAGCAAAGGAAAGGGTAAACTGATTAATCGTGCCATCATCAGGGAGTTTAATAAATCTAGAGCTAGAGAACAAGAAAAATCGGTGTTGTAAACTACAAAGATCAAATGAGAAAGGATGTATACGTTAACTCCAGGTAAGTTTAATGAGATTGTGACCATGGATTTCCTTAAATCTCCTGCAGTCAGGCAGTAACTAAAGTTTTCAAGCAGACTAACCTAAATGACTCTCTATCCATCTCTCTATGCATGTACGTATTCTTTGATTTTTATTTTTCATTGTTTTCTTTGATTTTTAATTTTCGTTGTTTGCATTTTCTTTCCCTTTTTCCTACTAAGTCCTATTCTTTGTTTCCTTCTTTGGTAAGCACCAAAAAAGTTGAAAATGGATGAAGACTTCAAAGCATCTCTGGGTAAATGCTTTTACAGCAGTTAACTAAAATTAGGATCCAAAATTGCCAGATCAATAGGCCTTTCAGTGAACCATCTTGTATCCATAATTCTCAAAGAAAGACCATCATTCATCATTTCCCATGTAAAAGGTTTTGTACAGATCCCTCCAAAAGAAAGGTTACAGTTGGCTGCCTAAGTTATAAGCAAAAATGTTCTGATGCAAGCGACATAACTATATGAATATTTAACTTCTCAAACTTACCATAATCTCTTCGAATCATCCACAAAAGTAAAAGTAACACTACATTTGTGGTGAAGCTCATAATAGCTACGGTACGGAACTAGCAAGGGGGTAAGAATAGTTATTCCAATGTGCCGGGTTGCAATAACCAACACATTACAGTCCTCAAAATGAATAGAGGATAAAACAAGTTGAATGTTCAGTGAGTTCACACGGAAATAACAAAATGTTACCTGTAAGGAATATGGCGGTTGGTTGTGGAGTCCCGGTATCTTTTTGCAAGACCAAAATCAATGATGTAGACCTGTGATTTAACACACATCATTAGACAACAGAAAACAGAAGAAGAATATGCATTTAGTCATGCACAAGAACATGATAACATAACTACCTGATTGGCTTTCCGCCCAAGACCCATGAGGAAGTTATCTGGTTTGATGTCCCTGTGTAGAAATCCTTTTGAGTGAACATACTCTATTCTCGTAATCTGCAGGAGCAGTGACACAATAGCATAACAACCATTAATTCATCACCCATCATATGAAAAGATATGAGATTTGGGCATCAATCAGGAAAAGAAGGATAACTGGTAGAGCAATCCACGATTAATCCTTGCATCAAACTGAATAACACTACTTGGCAGCCTCTATAATATTGATCAAGCATTTGATTGTCTCCAAAATAGCATTAGGACAACAATGCATTATGAGGAAAGATATAGATACCATCTGCTCTGCCAGCATCAAGACAGTCTTCAATGAAAACTTCCTTCCACAATATACAAACAGGTCTTCAAGGCTCGGCCCCAGCAAGTCCAGAACAAGGATGTTATCCTCTCCATCTACTCCACACCATTTAATGCTGGCAACTCCACCTGAAAATGAAACAAGCATCCAATGAAAATGTTATCAATGCATATTCAGAAGAGAGAGAGAGAGAGAGAGAGAGAGAGAGAGAGGAAACATTGGTCCAAGACTCCAAATGTTATTTGGATATTACAGCCGTACAACACATACTTCCTCCCTGAAGAATGTTATAAAGCTTGGCTTCATAAAGCAATTGTGGATGTTTTGTCTTGCTGTTTTCCTGATAAAACACAAGGTTAGCAAGTCAATCATAAGTTAAGACTAATGAGACAACGACAGAAAATTGGTTGGTTCTATAAGATGACAATACTCCAAAAAGAACTATCCAGATGAAAGGAATTAAAACTTTACGAAAACAACATAAACTACAAATAGGAACAAGAAATCTTAATGCTACTTTGGTGATAACAATGTGAAAAAGTGAAGTGAAAAGTATTCCAAAAGAAGTTTCACAGTGCAGGAGCCCGGTATAAGGTTAATTAGAAAGCTTAAAAATGTGATTTTTATCCTAAATTATACTCTTCACAGGCTCACGGAGATTTGGCGTTTTAAATCCAAAGGAAAAACCACTGTTGTTTTCACTCACACACAAACGAATATAATAATTCATCACACTAACTTGATCGAATTCAGGACAAAAATTGCGACTAATCACAAGGCCTGACAGCAAGATAGAGATTTTACGGACAAAACATCCACTGAAGTGACAGTAAAGATAGTAAATTCAAGATTTTATCCCGGCTAAAGAAAGTATATCGTTCCATCCCCGCAGCAATTACACGAACAAAGAAGAGGGAAATCCACCGTAAACAAGATAAGCATTTCAAAATCATTCCAGATTCAAATCACAAAAAATCAAAGGAAAAACGGATATCGGAGAAAGGATACAAATACAAGAGATGAGATCGAGGTAATAGATCAGGAGGAGCTTACAATCTTCACAGCAACGATCTCGTGCGTGTCGATATGCGTCGCTGCACGGATCAAATTTTCAGCTGAATCAGCGATCAACAGTCCTAACAGAGTAATCGACTGAAATCCCCAGAGAACACAAAAACAAACGGAGAAACCAGGAGCTCACCAAGATAGATTTCGCCAAACGATCCGCTCCCGATCTTCCGTCCGAGCTTGTATTTCTCACCCACGATCCTCTCCATGCCGTAGCAGATTGCAATCTTGATCCGTCGAAAACTCAGAGCCTGGAGCGTTAGGGTTTCTGAGCGCGAATTCGAAGAAGAAGAAGACGGTAACAGGGGAAAGTCGGGGTTCACCGCAAGCTGAAACCACCCGCGAATATTCTCAGTGGGCAGAAGAAAAGAAACGAGATAAGACCGAGTTATTTATAGGCATAGCAATGATACTGAAAGTAGGGGTATTTTCGGAATTTTATCGAACTACGGCAGCTCGTTTCTTTGGAATTTTACGAATTCGCCCTCGACCCCGGGGTAAGAAATCAAATAAGTCGCAACCTTCTGCTGGACTTTGTGGATATTTGGCCGGCGGGTTTAAAAATCACTATGTGAGATCTGTACCGCCCATTATTTTTAAAATAATGTCATTAAATCTTTTTGAAGATATTAGGGTTTAACACTTAATGGAGTTTTTATCGGTGAAAACTATTTTGTGTGGTCTGCACATGATCAGGTCTAGTTAGCATTTTGAACAGTTATTTGGACCATCTGGAATGGATTCAATGAAAAATCAACATAGATCAAAAGAGACGATCTCCACCACCGCGTGCTAGATCCAGACCGTTGGTTTAGTTTTCAGCTATCATTTGAGTTTTTCTGACACAATTTCTTGGATTGAAGCCTTCGAATTACCACCGATTTTTATGGTTTGCATTTGGTCCAACTGCACCGACCAGCACTTGATTTGGGGTATCCGGCGTGTAGGGGTATATTGGTAAACGTGGAATTGGTTGTTGCGCCCCCCTCGATTCTCTTTTGCTCAATGGCTTCTCCCAGTCAGCCATGGCGGATTGCGCGAATGCCTGCGAAAGTCACGTGCCACAGCTGCATTCGCACGGGCAGGATTGGGCAAGATTTAGTAAGTTATTCATTCGAGCTGATTTATGAACAGCCCATTTTAAGTATTTTTAACAGTAAGAAAAAAGCTTCCATGTAAAAGCCAATACCGGCCGGCTTTGGGCTTATTTGGTCGTGCCTATTTTAGAGAAAAAACACGTTTTTAATTTAAAAGTATTTTTAATTAATTTTTTATATGTTTGGCTTAACATTAAAAGTTTTACTCACCAACCGAGAAAGCAGATTTATGGTGGTGGGAGGGAAGCATATTTTTTTCGTTTCTCAAAAAACTGCTGTTATTAAAAATGCTTCTTTAGACAGTGAAACTTCACCGCACGACCAAACAAACCCTTTTACAGTTTTCAAATAATACAGATGTTCAAACAATAAGAAACGGAAAAACTTTAGGGTCTGTTTGACCTGAAATTTAAGCAATTTTATTAAACTTATTTAATTGAAAGCCCATTTTCAATGATAAGAAAAAAGCTTAGCTTTAATGTAAATGCTAAAAGTTGACTTTTATAGTTTACAATCATACAGTAGTATTTTTCTTAAAAGGTGTGTTTACGGTTTTCAAAAAGCTCAGCGCTATTTCAACAAAAGTGGTATTTTCCTTAAAAAAATGCGTTGGTCTATTTAAAAGCACATCAACATTCTTATACTGTTGGGCCAAACAAACCCTAAGCTAGCATCTTAGACAGGTTGCCTCGTCAAAGCCCATTTCAAGTCCCAAATGTTGCTTTTCAATATTTTTATCTTAAATAGTAATTTCTTTTAGTTGTCCAACATTGCAAAGCATAATAATAACTATTATTATAGTTTCTGTATAAAAAATTTTAAATTTAATTAGCTCCTAGTATCACATGAAATCCTTAAAATATATTGTCGTTTAAATTTTATGTATAACATTCTTGCCAATTTCAAACTATTGATTATAAATGTCTAAAATTATTTTTTTTGTACTTGTTACTTTGATATCTTAACTAGGTCGTTATTTATATTTTTTTATTATTAAAGCTGTATTTTATATTTGGATTTCATTTGATTAATTTTAAGACTTTTATATTCTAAATCATTTCTTTGTTTATCTAAGTTCAAATTTATACATTTTTATCTCATTTATTGAAATTAAATTACCTGAAAATAGCGTGTGCCAACATATCTTTTTCTATAACTTTTATTAAGCTTGTCTATAGTCGAATTAAAGAGATAAAAACTAAAAGTATGTTTGATAAAAAAAAAAGAAAAGAAAGGATGAAATAGTTTTTCATCCTTCTCGGCCGCTCCTTTCATACATGCGATTTGAGTGGAAATTTCGTGTAACCTACCTGTAAAGCAAATATCAATCAAAATTTTAAACTTCTTAGCGGTATGGGTTGCACCCATCAACAAACCTACTTTGTCACTGGCCTGCCGTCCTGATTCGAAATTTATTATTTATCTATTGTATACAGTATTTCATGATTATTAAGTGACAAAATCTCTTCATAAAATATAATGATTAAACACTAATTTATTTTTCCAACTTCATACAAATATTTAAATTAGTCATTTTACTAAAATGTATATTCATAGGTTAACTTAACCAACCAATCGAAATGCTTTGAATTAAATTATCAGCTAACTAGTTTGGCTTCATTTTTAGTTCTAAAAATATTATGTCCAAAGCTGGGCCTTAATATTTGCTCACTTCTACATGTTAAAGTACATCCTGTTAAGGTAAGGGTACATGTGGATAATATGCAATGTTTTTCACGAATAAGTTTGTGGTTCTTTGAGGTAAAAAAAAACATATAAAAAAGGAAGAAAACTAATAATTAAAGAAGTATAGAAGAAAGCTTAATGATTTCAATAATCTAAGAGCAATGAGTAAATAAATATGAAATAAATAATTTTTTTAAATAATGATACAAAAAAGTTAAAATAATTATGGATGGTTAAGGAAAATTAAAAATCATATCAACATAGAAAATAAAAGAAAAGGGAGTTTTCATCCACTTTTTAAAGGACATGGGTCTTTTACTCTGTCTCAATATGTGGTGTTTAGTTATCCTATACATCTTAACAATATGTGATGTTTAGTTATCCTATACATCCTATGCATACCAGAAGATGATGGTTGGCATGTCAGGCTTGCGTTTCACACCATGAATTCTTCTCTAGCTGGGCATACTTGGAATTGGGGGTATACACACAAAATTGATTTATTGTAAATTAGGCGATTAGTTGGAGGTGGACCATCCCAAGCAGAATAAAAGTCCAGCTGTGCCATCAGATTTGCATGCATGGTGCGTGGACACATGCAGATGGTGGGAGTCAGTTACACAGCCGTCCTTGATTTCAGCTTTGCTGTATATCCTCCAGATTACCGGCCCCAACAACCCAGCTGCATTCATTTGTCTTTGGCACTGGCAGGCGCAATTGCCTGACAGCATCCCCCAACCACCTCCGTAGCTAGTCTCATTTTCGTCGCCGTCCACAGCCACATGAAGGCCGAAGCCCACGTAAAGGTCAATCCAGTGGATTTTTACCCGGCAAAACAGCCCATGCAGGATTTGCTGCTTTGCCCTGGTGGATGAAGGCCAGAGACGATCCTACAGAGCTTTAAATCTTCCAGCTTATGTTATTTCCTGCGTAGACCTTTTACTAATTGTGTAACATTGGCTTTCATGCAAGTCAAATTCATGTGACCCATTTAAGTTACTTATATCCTTAATTTTTGCATCAAGGATAAAATTTTAAATGTGAGAAGCTAAACAATTTGAGTTACAGGGCATTTCAATAAAGATGCCAAGGTACATGCATAAATCATCCATACAAAAGCTAAAATACACATTAAAAATGCACAGTGTCTTGAAAATTACATGAAAAACCTGTCAATATTAAAGAAAAAAAACACAAAAAGGAGTAAATAAGATCCACAAAGATCGCATAAGGATTACATAAAGATTTATATATGAAAGGCCTTGTACCTCTTTCCAATAAAAAAAAGCATACTTTTATCGTCCCCTTTCTTATTTACAAGATTCCAAAATCTATTACGACAAATGTGAAAATGATCTTATACTTCTTCTCTTCTTGTCTCAACCTTGAAATAAGCTCGAAATTTAACCAAACAACCAAATATATCATTTATAGTAAGCTTCTATATAATAATAGACTCATCCTAACTCATAGACCCAACAGACATTGTAGTATGCAAGACACCTAATATCGAATAAAATAAACCCAATTTTCGCTTCCTTAGATGGCAAAAAATTTCTAAGCTAAGCTCTTAAGATGATGTCCTTTCCAGTGCAAAGAAAATTTCATAGAATCTCATCCAAATGGAATTCAAAAGTTATTTTCATTACCGAAGAAAACTTCACAGAATCTCATCCAAATGGAATCCAAAAGCCCCAAAGGTCAATACGTGGCTATACCTCGCCGGGCAGGCAGAGGCTTTATCTTTGTCGTTGGGGAACAAAGACAGTTGAAATTCTCAAGCCCACAAATTGTGCTGTGTACATTTAGGCATGCGCCAACCACTTATGACGTGGAAAATTAGCGCAGGGTCCAAGTCATCCACCGAGAGGGCAACGTGAGCGTCACCCCAGCCTACACGTCATCTAATTAAACTAGACTAAGGTTGTATTTAGATGATGGAAAATGTAAGGTAAAATGAAAATAAATATATATATATATATATGTGTATATATATATATGTGGATGATATCATCTAAGAGGGTGACATTAGCTACAAAGTGAATAAAACCCAAATACAGAAAGGTCAATAATAGAAAATATAAAAAATGGTAATAAAAGATAGATTGTTAAGGAAAATAGGATATAAAAATATGACATCACTTTTTTATTTATTATTGCATTTGCCTACCCTTTTCAGTTTACCCAAACGGGCATGAGCTGCTACAAATTCGTCCTGATTGCCCAGCTTCAAACATAGAGCTGCACAAGAATCAGTTCTTGCAAAGTGGAAATGTGGATTTTAGTCCATTAATCACCTTAATTAACAAGGAGTCTAGGCAGGATTCTAGCTAGGTGGAACAACCAAGTCTAGGCATTACCACAATGACATGGCTGCAAGGAAGAAATTGCCCTAAGAGGCCAAAGAAGAAGTTGCTAAAACATTAAAAAAACCAAGTTACTTATTAGTATATGGTGACCTCAATTTTGTTTTGGTCAATATGAATTTTTCATAAAGATTTGTAGTGATAGTGGAGAGATTAGGCCATTAGGCCTAACTCGTAGCCCATCAAGGTCTTTCCAGAAGTGCGCCGGCTTCACTCCCACAGTATAAAATATACGACATACTGTGAAGATAACTTGGATAGCGGTATGGCGCTGCAGCGCCAAATGACTTGTGAGCGTGGTAGCAAGCAGCAAGGTTACTCTAGCGGCATATTTTGTATGAGTGTATTTTTGGTAGTTTTGCGTGTAGACGAATTTAAAAATTTTTACGCAAAGTTATTTGAGAAAAATACATATACACATGAGATTCTGAATGAGTACATGTTATTTTTGTAGAGAGAAATAACCTAGAATTTTAAAAATTTTTATTTTATTGTAGTCTCTTTCTTTCTCTTCTTTTTATTATACTCAATCTTTGATATAGTAAAACTCTTCATCTTTTGTTCATAGTTTTTTTTCCATTAAAGAGGTTTTTCACATAAATCTGTTTATTGTTTTGTAAGTTTGTTGGTCATCGCATTTGCCTAATTGATTACAGTACCCATGTTCAACCCAACCCCATATTTCTACTTGATCTCAGAGTCTTGTTTCAAAACAAGACCGTTGTTCAAGCCCACTCTATCATTGTCCATACATGTACAGTCACTTCCCATAAATTCATGGTAGATATGCATCAATTAAATAGCTACTTATTGCATACTTAAAGTTAGTAAAGAAAAGCACAAAATATGTTGGACTGGACAAGACTTGCAGGTTGGCAAGCCTTCGATCACAGCCCAAGCTCAACCCAAGAAGCATGGAGAAGATCTCAACAGCAAGAAGGTAGGGGAGATCAGGTGATCTCGCAATTAATGCCATTATCAGTGTTACCTTAACTTGAGTCTCACTCGCTTAATTTCTACCATAAATCAAACACAGCACAGCTGTCTTTTGTCTCCCTTTCACCATAAATCAAACACATCTCTAGACAAATTTTGTAGTGACGCTGTAAAATGAGCTGTGATAGGGATGGATGTCATTGATGCGACGCCTGCACACTAATATGGCCTCGTGCTGTTCATGCTTTTAACAGAGCCACGGATTCAAACTCCAGTTTGTAAATGCATGCCAGCTAACCCTTTGGCCAGCACAGCTTGCCCTCCGGACAAAGGCACCATCTCACTTTGGCTTGATATGGACTCAAGGCTTGCCTTCCATGCATGTTTTGTTGACTAACTACCATATAGCGATAGTGAGCATCATGGTTTCATGGCTGGCTTTTAAGTTAGGGCATGTTTGGACAGAGGCATTTTTCAAATTCCTTCTCTTCTATTTGATATAATATTTATCTGGGATGTTTGCAGATGTACCTATATTTTGCTACCTATAATTTGGGTTTTATTAACATTTTTTAAATAATTATAAAAAATCTTATATTTTATCAAAATAATTTTAAAAATGCCAAATTATCAGCTTCTGTTATGAGGACTTGCATTGCGATTACATCTTCTGGGTATTTTTAAAGAGATTGTTTTACTCCAAGGAATTTAGGCAGCATTTTTAAGATAATGCGGGCTGTTTATTAATTTGAAAGCTGAGGAATATAGCATTTTCTAAATATTTTGATAAAATATAGGTACTTTTTTAGAACATTACAAAAATATTGGTAAAGCTGTAATTAGGAGTAAAAGGTGTTGGAATATCTGCAAATTCGCTATTCATTTATTTTTAAAACTTCTAGTATTTTCAATTATGATATTTTTTATTAAATTCTATTTATTTCATCAAAGAAATTATTTATTTTATTTCTATCCACTTTATTACTAATATTATATACAAATTATAACCTTTAAATATTCT
The DNA here is from genome assembly GCA_036873735.1 of Pouteria campechiana. Classification (NCBI taxonomy): domain Eukaryota; kingdom Viridiplantae; phylum Streptophyta; class Magnoliopsida; order Ericales; family Sapotaceae; genus Pouteria; species Pouteria campechiana. Next base: position 53,592 of record JAYJMB010088053.1, read on the forward strand.
AAAATCACCATCCTATACAAACACATCATAAAAGGGCGCCTAATCCTTTGTAACTTTCCATCTACGGTGAGTCATTTACACCATAAAACTCTCTTCGTTAGAAAAGCACACTATTCGAGCTCCTATGAAATGGTCTATGGATGCATCAGTTTTGCAAGCCCAATGCTCGGTTCAGTTCAACAACATAGTTTTGTAAACTAAACCCCAGTGATGTTGAAATTTACGGTTGAACTAGTTGCATGTGAGACTTTTGCCTGGAGTCTATGGTGTTGGGTCAGGAAAACTGAAATGAATACATTGGTGGGGCCTGGATTTGTACCTTTTAACAAAAGAATGACACATCAACACTGCTGCCTTTGGCTGGCTGCAATGCTGCATGCTGATTTGGCAGCAAGATCACAAGAGGCTTCAACAAGCTAAAAGCCTTGATCCTTGCGACGCAGAAGGAAGGGAATCCAAAGTAATGATTGATCATAATACAAATGGCATCCAAGAAAAAACATGAGGCATACGTTAAAGAGACCAATATCAAGAGCAAGTTTGTCTTCTTAGAGTCATAGGCTTAGTAGGCTTTGGAGCACTTTGTGGAGGTGGAATATGAACTGTGATTTTGAAGTATCTTTGCTTGATAGAAGTGCCAATCAATTATGAAATCACACTCATTTGGAACAATATAAAGACATGGGCATGTTTTGGGGACTACTTTTGCCAATTTGAGTGGGGACATTACAAATAACATAATTTTTTAATTTTTTGAAAGCTATAACAATGGATTTAGTTGTCTTTATTTTTTATGCTGAAGTTACTCTCATGCTTCGAAATCCGCAAAATGTATGAGCCTCATGAAAATTTTTGCTAGAACCCACTGTTTATTTGTCCATTTATTGGCAGTAAAGTAAAAGTATTCCAAATGCCTATTTTCTTACAAAGAAAATGGTTTTGATAACCAAGGTTACTTGGATCGTGCTTGCTCTTATCATTCATTGTCTGCCAATCTAGGGCAAGATATTGGATTTATTCTGATACCCTGTATTTGTAGGACTTAGTCATGAATGAGCTGACATGTGATTTGGTATCCAACCTAGTCATGATATGGGATTCGTAAGGATGAAGGGCCACCAAAAAAACCTCAACCCAAATCTTAGGTGGGGACACAATGATAGGTTTTGGGATGCACAGCCAGATGAAAGAGTTTGGATTCAGCATTGCAATGGACCACACAAATCTGTTTTGTTGGCTGGAAAAGAAAATATCTAAGGAAAAGAAATTTTTTATTTATTTGATATGACATATATTTATTCTAAGATTCTTATTTCTTTCCTTATTATCTTTTTTTTTTAAGTTTTTTAAAAGAATTTATTTATTTTATCTTTATGCACTTCACAACTAACATTACTTCCTATGTAATTCTGGCTTCATTTTCTTTCTATTTACTTCTAATCTTTGCATTTCTATTTAACCAAATAGGCTCATTTAGCACGTAAAATGCAGAATGAGTGCATTGCATTCAGCTACATTCACACTGTTTCTGGCGCTCGATTATTTTGAAGATGGTAACTTCTGTCATAAGCGTGAAATTGCCTGTTAGTGGCTGCGATTGAATGAGATTGACATAAAAAATCAAGTGAGCGCAAGTGAAAGAGTGGATTGGATTGATTCCTTAGGAATTGGTTTTTGTTTCATACACAAGTACGAGTTTGAATTGGATTGTAAAATGCGGTTGTTAGCGGAAATCGAATTTCCAGAGTGATTGCATTGCCCATGTAACATACTAGTAAATATGGTGAAATGGGAGCCCGAATTACTTCAACTCAATTCAAATTACCAAACCGGTTTTAACCATTCTTCCAATGATAATGCAAAAATCAGTATGCATTGAAGAGGACAACACCAATGATCGAGAGAATCCTGCAATAAGTCCCTCACTTTTTATCTCTGCAAAAGCAAGCAGTAATCCTTGACGATGACATTATGGTTATCTTTGCTTTTTTAATTTGTCTTGTCCTCCTTTTTGGTCCCCTTTGCCTCCTTGTAGCTCCAAGCAAAGATCAAAACACGAAAGAAGACAAAATTACAACTTAAAAGCAGCATAGATTGAAAGCACTTTTATTACTTCTAATAAGAGGCGTGATAGAAAGATTGGAAACCAGCTGTTCTCTTTCATTGTCTATTAACAGTAATACGTCTTCTACAATTCATGCAAAGGAATCACAAAAACATTGAAAATCAACAGAAGCCTCTGTTGATGAATAACTCAACACGGCAGACGAATGCCAGCCATCCACAGAATGTGGGCCATCTCTAAATCAGTCCTTTGCATGGCTATAGCTTTAGATCTAGATCTAATTCTTGGATGTCGCTTGAATCTGAGTACTGACTACTTGATCCCATTGAATCACACCGGTCATGCCTTCTCTTCTTTTGTGTTGAATCCTATAGATAATGAATTGTTGAAAAGTAAAGCCATTTTTAGGACAAGGAGATACCAAAAAAGGAGAGAGAAATAAAAAGGAATAGTGTCAAAATCAACCTGAGTCTGTAGGCTGAGGAATTGTCGTGTCACATGTGGTTGCACTGCTTCTTGAGGTTGCAGGACTCCACTGGCTTGATTCCATCTTGTTCTACCAAAATTCAGAATATCAGGGAGTTCATGCGATGCCAAGAACCTTTAGTGGGTTACAGTCATTCAATCATTGGACTTATATGTATTCATGGGGCCTCCACAACAAGAAATGATGTGAACATGTAAGAGGGCTCTTGCATGGCATTTTGTTCTGCTATGGCCTGCTTGCCGCCTATCAGGGGTACATGATTTTGCTTCACCAGGTGAGATATCACCTTTTGGGTCTATCTGAGAATTTTAAAAAGAGATGAAAAGAAGAAAATGTGGAATAAAAGTGAAGAAAATGTGGAATAAAGTTAAAGAAAATGAATAGATATATAGACATTTTAGATAAGAAGATAGAAGGTAATTACTGAAAATATACATAATAATGAGACAAATAGAAGTCTTAAGGTCATTGAATGTTACATCAATTACAAGAGGTGAAAAAAATGAAAAAAAAAAAAGGATAGAGGAATTTCTACCCCTTTTACGTGTTACCAGACAGACGCTTCTAGTAAAAACGGCCTAAGTTGGGCAGCACTACATTGTGGAATTTCATTATGCTTTCACCAAATTACTATCTGATTAATTGTCACATAACAAAAATTTCATAAAGAATTATCATTGCGGAGAAGAAATGAGTCTTAATCAGACAGACTTCTTTTATAAATCTGGCAAGAATCATCATTGCTAAGAAGATTTAATGAATGCGGTAGACATATGAAAGTACCTTGGAATGGCACTAGAATGGGCGTCTCCATATCTGACATCCGCTGTCTCCATATCTCCATAGCCCATCTAAGTCAATGTCAAGCCATGCAGCAATACAGTAAACATATAAGCAAAAGACAGAGAATCCTTCAAACTGCTATGGTTATTTCTATGGAAAGAAAGTAGCAATTTTAGTTCCTTGCAAACTGCAATGCTTGTTTCAATAGAAAGAAAATAGTTGTTTCGTGTCAAGTTGGCACATGACGTTATCGTGTCAACTTGTAATTTGTTAAAACAAGCTATCCAAAAGGTGTTGTAGATTCCAGCAAAGCCCATGTGGTGGGTTTTTGCCCTTGACTGCAAAATGTCTGTAATGACTGTATAGAGATGGATGGCAAGAGAGATCCGGGACGCATGCAACAATCCATTCAAAAGAAAGACCCATTCAGCTAATTGCAAAACAAGCAAAAAGTCTTGGCGATAAAACGGCAGGCAATGAGTCTTTGCTGAGGTGTAATTAATCTAAAATCTGCTAAAAAACTCTAAACTCACAACAACGCAAGATCAATTAAGCCAAGATCAATGCAATTGTTAAAGTATACCGTCATACTTGTGAGACGGGTTAAGTGAGAGGATTGAAAGGCACATAAAAGCACCATTAGGCCTCACGCACGAGCAAAGGCGGGAGTTCAAGAAAATCTTTCTTTTGGTGTGGACTACTTTAGCTTTAGAATGACAAGAGTTTCGAATTCTATTTTGGATATGATGAAAAGCATATCCAACAGCTAGAATGATCTAACGTCATTTTCTTTGGGTGCATTTAGCTTTAATCTGGCTAGCGAAGTCCAAAACGAGGCCCTCTTGGTAATTTCAATACTCTCAAAATAATGGCCATACATACCATGATGTTGGATTGGTACCCGTACGAGGATGAAGAGGAATAAGAAGATGATAGCGGGACAGACGATGGTGGACGTGCAAATGCCATATCCATCGTCGCATCTTCCTCCTTTATGCATGTAAATAGCAACAGACCACACAATCAAAATCCAAAGAACAATCACAAGAAGTAGATAGTCTGGAGAAAGAAATAGAAGGAAATCAAGATCAAAGGTGAAAGACCTGATGGAGACTAGTGTGGGGTTGACCATGGAGGGAGGGAAGGTAGCAACCACCCATTTGGTTTTCTAGTCTGAGTTTCTCCAGCTGTGCTACTCCGAGACCTCTTTGAGGCTGCTTTGGCTTGTCTGAGTTGCTTTTCTTCCCTTTTCTAGAAGACCCAGATCTCCCACCCCCTGAGCTTGAGTCGCCAAAATAGCTATTATTCATCTCTCCTCTCTCATGCGAGTTGCATCAGAAATAACATTAATACCATGCTTAAAAATGGGACTTATCTATTGTCTCCTTTTATGGATCCTAAATGAAAAGTGGTTAAGCATAGCTGGAGAAGATTGCTGAAGATTCAGTGAAATATGGGTATGTGGGTTTGGTGCTCTTTTTCTCTTTTGGTGATTCTCAGGAGGATGCCTGGAATGGCGCTTTTCATTTTTCTTCTGGAATTTTTACTGAGAAGTCCTTCAAAGTTTTATGCTTTACCAAAAAGTCTAAACCTTTTCTAGTTCCAAAAATTATCTTTTATAAGCACTTGGGAGTTTACTGTTCTGAATCTCCTTGTCCTTGGCCATGGTTGGCATACATGTTACTTTTTACCTCCAAAAATTACTTTTCAAGAATTGAGATTTTGATGTTTCAGGTGTCCTAGTAATGGCGCAGTCTATTTTACTTCCTAGTTAAAAGCTGAAAGATAGAGGTAAAAGATAAAATAGATATTGACATTTTTCAAACTTTTCATTTTTGGATAGATATTGACATTTTTCGAACTTTTCATTTTTGGTCCGGATCCTTTAGCAAAATAGGAAGGCAAATGGCATAACAAGGTTATACCACTACCACTTGTATACATTTTCACATGGATTTATGATCCTCATGAATTTAGGATCCATACAGTTTGCGACTTCCTTTTCTAGTAGTTAACAATTCTTAATAGTGAGATGAGGTAGGATTGGCAACAAGGTAGCTATATTAATTAAATGAAATACAACTGAGTTGGAATCCCTAAATTTCAACGCTGTAGAAGGTCATACCTGAACTTTTTCCAAATCTCATGGCAACCCAAAAGGATTAGATCCGGACCAACTTACACTAAATTAGGATCCATCGGCTAGATACGAAGAAGAGTTAAATTTCCAGTAAATGATCTTTATTTTCTAGAAATTGGGAATTTCAGGCATGATCTACAATTGGCTGGAGATTCAGGAGTACTGACGGTGAAAACCTCGGAAGAAAGGTTGCGATTATTAGAAGGGAAAACCCAAATGCACAGGTCATTGAGCGGAGCTTTTAGACAACAATCTTTTGAAATGTAATTAGCTATTCCAATTATGCCGGTAGGTGGTATCGAGAATAGTATAAGCCTCACTACTGGTATAAACATCTCTCCTATCTGTGGTTTGAGGTCTCTTTCTGGACTGTGTAGAGCTTTGGATTATAGAATCTGACTACTAGTACATACACCAATCTGATTCTCGTCTGCAAGATGCTGTGCCCTTCCTATCTTTTCATGCTTATTCTTTTGTAATTTAATTAATACTGTTTTAATCATTCTCTCTATATTAAAGTGTAAGCTTGAATTGAAAAGTTTTATTTCACCTCAATTCAAGTTGAGTCATCTTAGCTTACGTTTATCTCAAATTAATATGTTCACATATGTTAAATATTTATAGAGAGTTTTTGCATCATAGGCATAGAGGGAGAGAGAGATATACGTGAGTTGGACTATTCCAATGGGACAACATACAAGGATTTAATCCAGTCCTTTAAGATCTCTCTCTCTCTCTCTCTCTCTCTCTCTCTCTCTCAAATTCAAATTTTTCAGAGGACTATTTGAAGTAAAATATGAGTAATATCAAAGAGTAAAAAATGGCTTTCTACCATCAAGAGTAAAAATTATCTAAAATAAAAGTCATTGAGTGTGTTCTGGTGATCCATTATGATTCTGATAAGCTCAGGTTAAAACATGCAGCGTAGATTAAACTATTTCAATATAAAATAAAATCTAAGAATTTGATTTACTGCATCTAGTTATAAGGCCAATATCGTTTTGGGTATTAGTCATACCATTGATAATTTTCTGTTATTAAATTTATTTTTCCTACTAAAACCTCATGTCTCTTATTTTTATTTACTTAATAGGAGATATCATCTTTACTTTTGCTCATGTCATTTACATTCATTTTTAATATCTAAACATACTCTTAAACACAGATTTTTACAACAATGATTATGATTGACTGTTTTGTTTTCTTTTTCTTTTGTCTATGGATCTATGATGACCCTAAATACCTAATGTATAAAAAGCCAAAACCAAAATCCCAAATTTCAGATGCATGCATGCAAGACTCTCCAAACTAAAAAGTGGGGCAATCAAGCATGTAGGGACCTACATGGCGTGCATTTGCTATCCAAGCCATTGTACAGGGCATTCCTCATGGCCCCATTGCAGATGCAAGCTGCAAATCCTGACGGCTTGATTTAAGGCATTAATTCTAGCCCCTTCTGAGACATCCATCATCTGGTTGGTTGATTGACTTGAATATTGTGGTGTCAATGCCACGTGCAGGATCACGAGCATACGGTGGTATCTTTGATACTTGCAGCTGGCTGACAAGCCCTAAATCAAATCAACATGTTGTCATGTTGAGTGCATCATATTTTATTTGGGAGCTGTTTGATACTCCGGCAGCTTACACTACTTGGTATACAGGGGAGCCCAGATGACGAGGAACACTCAAGTCTCCTCTCACCCAAATTACTGAGAAGCAGATTATTTTTTTTTTAAAAAAAAAAATCATCTCCATTTGCTAACTGAGGAAAATACTTTTTTTTTACCTTTTTTACTCCTTGTTTTATGCTGATTTAACATCTTAACTACTTAATAATCTTAATTTTTTTCGTTTCTTATATTTTCATAAAAAGTCTACCTAACTATATTATCTTTATTTATTTTATTTTTAATAATTATCTTTTATTATGTCATATCATTTCTTTTTTCCTTACTTTTCAATATTTTTGCTTCTCTCTTTCACTTATTTCTCAAATGGACCCAAAGATGAAGAATGAACAAAGTTACATATATAGGCGACAAGTATGATAATCTCAAACACGAAAATCAAAGGGGCTGTCAAGGTAAGCAAATTTGCCACCTAGAACAAGCCATCCACCTCGTAAAAATCCTCAACCATCTTGCTGCCTTGCATGACACAAATTAAAGTTGTTAGAAATAAATGTGAATAGATCGATAAAAGTGGCATCAGAAAATGGAAGGGACATATAAGAATATGATAACTTATCTTGCCTCCCATGCCTGTGACCAAGCTATATATGAAGCCTATATAGCATAATTTGACCTATCACAAGAGTAATAGAATTGAGTTGGGGACAACGCGGACCCACATTTCACAATAGGTTGTTTTATTATTGATGTTGAAGCCTATAAAAATTTGGGATTAAAATGATTTTTAATGTGTTAACAGAATAAATGGTGAGTACCATGATTGATTTAGATTTGATTAAATGATATGATGTGTAAATTAAAAACGATGAGGTTTTGGTCCCACGAAAGTATTTATCTTGGGTGATGACATGAAAAATTCGTGGGGAAGTAGCTTGTGGAATAACCTAACATTAGCAGGTGGCATATCCCAATTGTGCTTTTCCATCCCAAGAATGCTACTTATTCTTTGAAGCGGGGTTATTGGCAGCCATCTTCTTAACTATGTTTTGGTGGTCCATTAATTGAGGTTTAATTTCTTCCAACCTCAAAAAAAGATTATTGAGGTCACCCCACCCACAATCAATACATGAATAATTAGGCCATGGAATAGGAATTTAATCCGAATTATATTGAAATAAATGCTTGCCTTGTGCATGTACTTTTTCTTAGGAGAAAAGAGATAAGAAAAGGATATTACAAAAAGAATTCTCGTATGTTGAAGTATGTTAGAAATGTAAGAAAAAGATGCATCGTCAAGATAATGGTAAAAAGATATAATAGATGAATTTAAAATATAAAAATATTATAATTATTCAATAAAAGACGAAATTAACTGTGAAAAGGGTGGATTGGAGGGGGAGTTGAAATTTGCTGGGGAGGGAAAAGTTGCATGGAAAACAGTATCTAATGGAGATTTGGTGCACATGCAAACGAATTTGTGGATTATTCCACCGGATTCTCGCAATCATCTCTTGGAAAACGTGAGGGATTTGGCCCTCATGCCAGCTAATAAACTATATAAGCTCACCTCTTTCATCTCTATGTGCACCCAACATCCCCACATGGCCAACGCCAGCAATATGCCAGCCGTCCATCGGGTGGGCCACTCTCTGTTTTAATTTTTTCATCTGCATCAGAAGCTCTTACAAATGCACATTATTAGAAAATGTAAGTCATTATGTCCTCCAAATCTAAACCGATGCGTCAAAACCCACCAAATCTTTTTCTTTTCTTTGCTTTTTTTATGCCTTTAACAAAAATTCTTTGGATGATTGGAAAATGTATATAAATGAGTGAAATTGGAATTACTAGTTAATCCTCGGAAATCTAAAGCAACGTGTCAAAAGTCAGGAGAGAATTAAATACATGTTACCATGAAAATTCATTTGATTGTGTATTCGCTAAATCCAATCCTATCTTGCTTAGCACTGCCTATATACATGGTTAAAAATTCAAAAAAAAAAATCATTTGAGACTTAATAGGATCCTAAGCAAAAAGAAATTTTCGACAGCCTATATTTACTCTAGAATAAGACGAATATTGTGGTCCAACTAAGTCTCCAATTGGCTTTTTTTTTATATAAATTTAAGCAGTGCTAAGCATGACGAATAGATTGAATTTAACTGATGCATTATCCTAGGCTCCAAATAAACCATTTTCTGTTGTCATTTCCCACGTCATAAAGCCTTATTTTGTAATTGCTTTTCCCAACAAAAATTCAAATTATGTCGTTATTACAAGGCCAAAGTACATTTAAAAAAATCGATTTTTCTGTACTACTGTGCTGGCCTATCTTTATAGCTTTGGGAAAACCGTGTAAGAAATTGTCTAAAAAAACACTCTCCAAAACTCCAACAGCATTCTGCACGGCATGCCCAGCATTGGTAAGTAGCTCTTCTCATTATTTATACTTTGAAACAGTCATGCTCAAAGCTCATCACTGCACTTTCATTGAACGGAAAATTGCTTTTATTTCCATTGCTCAGACGGATAGAGATCATGTTTTCGTTTTTTATGGCAAGTAGCTAATATATATTGGTTTTGGAATTTTAGCTCATCTATTCCTTATTTTCTATATTGCTAGAACTACGATTCAAATGGTTTTATCAGAGAATCCTGAAATTTCATCAATGCATTGGGCTCTAAATCAATGTTTCGTCGAAGAAATCGAAACCCAAACCATGAAATGATATTATTATCAGATGTTTTTCATCCACCTTTCAGTTTTCGCAATCTCCATATATCTGCAAATAATGTGTGCAAGAACGCCCCTATTATCAGCGTATGTTATCATAATATTTACGTTTATTAATTCTCAGCACATTAAGGTTCTGTAACCATCACCCTCAAATTCAAAGAGTTGTGATGGTTGATTACTTAGGCCTTCTTTGATGACAAGGAAAGATGGGTGAAAATCTTTTTCCTCCTCCTTTTTTCTTTTCCTCCTCCTTTTTTCATTTTCTTTTAATTGATATTTACCATTATATGTATTATAATAATTCTTTTTTGATATTATTAACTTTGTTTTCAATGGTTACTTTTGATCTTTCCATTTAAAAGGTTCATTTATTTTGTTCCCTTATCTTTTAATATTTTTTCTTTTCCTCTATTGTTTCAAATTCTATTTTTTTCCTTTTTTTTTCCTTTTTTTCTTTTTGAGATTCTCTCGAACTGACTTGGTGGGAATAGGAGCTAACCCCAACGTTAACCTATTTTTTTGAACTTCAACTATAATCACAACATAACTTATTTTCTAAAATTCAATCTTAATCAAACTTTACTTTAAAATTGATGTTAAGTTATAGATTGAAGACATGTTGATAATAATATGAACTTATTATAATATGTCATGATAAATGGGTTGAGAATGTCATAAAACATGTTAAAAATAATATGAAATTAAGTAATTTCAAATAATCGTAAAAGCTTAAGATCAAGTTTTTAAATAAATATAAAAAGAAAAAAGTACTTAATAAGAATGAAGCATTTTGATTCCTTTGTACTCAAACAAATATGAAAATATCAAAAAAATTTCATTTATTTAAGTAAAAGAGAAAGGAATTTAAAAAGCTAGTCAACAAAAATTGAAAAGTCACATTAAAAAGAGTAGAAAAATCAGGTTAAACGGATTGGTGAAATTGCCCTACCATCAGCCTTATCCAACCCGATTTATAAATTAGATTAAGTCCAACCCTAACTGTCCAACCTAAGTTTTGATTTATCCTGACCTAATTAACCTAGTAAAAGGAGAATGGGTTCCTTGAACCCAAGGTGGGAAATACGCACTTTAAGCATGATATATTTCATCAATGAGGCTGTCCAAAATGTGGAACCCATTTTGAGTATGGTAGTATGTATGATGGCTGGCTTTGAGTTGCAACTTACAACTAGGCCATTTACTGTTATAAGCATGAATGAATGGGTCCTTAATGAATATGATGATGACAAAAGCTACTAGCTACTTGGTTTAGGCTTCTTTTGATTTATATTATGATATTGGTAGTCATGTAAAATCACGTGCTGAATATATGCCTAATTAATGTACGAGACAAGTAGGACATGGCTTAAAATAGGCCACAATAATTATACATCTAAGTATCAAAAAATGGCTTGTCTATGACGATGACAACCAATATTAATCCAAGTGTGTGTGTGTGTATATATATA
>JAYJMB010088054.1:0-13129 GCA_036873735.1 Pouteria campechiana
TATATCCCTGTTTTTCTTCTAATTATTCCTCTTTGACCCAGCTTTTTTTTTTTACCATTATTATTTTATTATATCTTTTTATATTACTTTACTATTTTGTCTTTCTTTTATTTTTATTTTAAAATCTTTCCATCACACATGGTTATTATATATTCTAGTCTGATTCAAGATCAAAATAGATATATGCATGATGATAGTGTTTGCCGGTGACCAAAAATCAACAGGTGTTGTATCAGTGGCCCGCTTTGTCTATCAGACCAAACAAGGTCCCTGATAGAGTCTAATCACATATCTTTTGATAGTGGTGATTGCCCTTAGTCAGTGCTTTTCTCTAGTGCGTCAGGTGGTCAGTGCTAGCAAAGGGAATAATATTAGTTAAAATTCGCCCTTCTGATAGGTGAAAGGTTTGTATACTCGTATGAATGGAAAGTTCAAGCTATTCTTGTGAGCCACGACGTGACATAAAAAGGATGCATGACTGAAAAAGTTTGGGCTATTCTAGAGTTTCAGTATCAAGGTTTTCCCATTTCTTCACAATAGATTAATGGCCCACTTGGCAAAAGTAATTCCCCCCTCATTTCTCAATAGGCCAAGTTCTTGTATATGTCATCCCTTACTAAATCATTTAAGGACTACAGAGATTTCAGCTCGTGCAAACGGGCCCCATGAATATACCAAAACGCGAGGTGGGGATTATGTCTTTGCATTTTTTTGTTTATTTGCAATCTCCATCTTGTGTATTCAGGGAGTAATATGCTCAGGATTGGCTTACTACATGCAAGGCATTGTGATGAAGGAGAGAGGCCCAGTTTTCGTTACTGCCTTCAACCCTCTCTGTATGGTAATCGTAGCAGTACTGGGGTCTTTCATCCTTGGAGAGCAAGTCACAGTGGGAAGGTAATTATATATTCATCAACATATCTCAATCAATTATCATCTTGATTATACGTGGCTCATGTATATATCTGAAAAACAAAGTGATAATTGTTTGATTTTCTCTTACGCAGGCTGATTGGTGCCGTAATCATCGTGATCGGCCTGTATTGTGTTGTATGGGGCAAGAGCAAAGACCCTTTGGAATCGACTCCATCAATGGATAAGAAGAACGGGGCACTTGAGTTGCCAACGACAATGACTGATGATGTAAAAGCGAACGGCTACGATCATCTCTCTGGTGGAATTGTGGTGGTGGATAATCCAGCTAAGGACACTCTGGCGATGAAATAACAAGAAGACGAACGGCTACTAATTGTCACGTGTGACTTGTGATTGCGTCGTAGCAATCCATGTATGGCTTTATTAATTTCAATGCATGAGCTGCTTTGCTGGCAAAGTAAATCAGAGACGTCTATCACATATAAATTATCATGATCTGGACCTCAAAATATCATAATTAAATATGATTCCCAATCTAGGAGTGATTAACCCAAGATCTATTGAACAAACAATAAAACATAACCATAAAAGTAACTAAAATATACTCATAAATAAAAGAAAGTCATTACATAATAATCATACCTGTCGAATCCACAAAATACAAATTTCATAAAATACAAGACATCATATCTTTAACATTCTTTAGAATGACAATCTGCATTATCTACGCCTTATACCACGAATTATTGCATTTCTCGAGCGATATTCTTTGAGAAAAATAATATAATAAAAGAATAAGTCATAAACTCAATAAGCAGGATAAATAAAATTAACACATATTTATAATAATTCATATCCTATACTACCATTTGTATATATCTCATCTCATGCCAATTTAAGAAACAACTTCATTGGCAATGTGACAATTTTTTATATTTTTTGGACCATTCGAATCAACCCATTAGTAAAGCAGTTCCACTTGCAAGTTCAACTAATCTCCCTTATACTCCAGGCCACCTAGGCCAGCTCACTCATGGAGCGGCTCTACCGGGGAGCTCAACTGGCAGTGCCACTAACAACAAAATCCGCCGCAACACCTACGCTCCAGGCCACCTAGCTAGCTAATGATTTGTTCTAATATAAATAATCTATTGGGAAACTAACATAAAAATTCATTTTAGATTATAACTAGTCTAGATTAGCAGACTATACATTAATCTAAAATAATAAATTCCCTTTTTTACATAGTTGTCCAATAAAAATATATGATCCAACTACTATTTTAGTTATTTGACCCTTTCATTAGATACAGAGTGTTCAAAAACTTTAAAATAGACTATCTAATCATCCAAATCTGAGACTATGGACCCCAAAAATATGAAAATCAATTTATGTCATCTGCTACACTCACCTGATCAACAATCAGGTACCGGTTGTGGTAGAAAATCTCTTGGGATGCTGGCACCAGGCTAGTGACGCTAGGCCAATTTTGATGGGCCTGGCTTGCCGAATGTCCCTCATTGGACACCACCACCTCTTAGGCAGCTGCGCTGGGCCTAGCTGATGCATTGGGCTGGCCCAAAACCACTTCTTAGGCATGAGAGGAGAGGGGGGCAATGGTAATTTTCTAGAATTTTTATCCCCTAATTGTACACAATGGAAATTTATATTTTTAATGCATTTTTAGATTTCCAAAATTCTTAAAATTTCACCCATAGACAACTAATTATATATTAAGCTTTTCATATGAAGTGCTTACAAATCTGTGGTCTAAATATGCTAAAGTTTATGAAAATTTTATAATATAAAATCAATACTTTTTGCCATCCAAATAAAATTATTTGACCCCAAGATTTCTACCTTAGGAAAATACCAATATAAGAAAAATATCCAACAGTCAGATTTTTAAAAAATCATGTATATCATTAAATATGAATTAATTTTTCAAACATATTTGAAAAGGGATGATAGACATCATGCGTCAGTTGTCCAGTGTCCCTTGTCTTCTTTATATTTTTATTTCTCCTTAAAATCCTGTGTATATATATAGTATTTTGAAAATTCAAACTATAAGATATATTTTATACCAAGAGAGGGTCATTTCAAGACTTATATATAATATTTAATCCCTTTAAATATATGAAAATCTAATAAAAATATATTTTCAATGGCAGAAAATCATCCTTAAATAAATAAGAATTTCTCATCTAAATTTCTTAAAATTCTGATGCAACATAAATACATATATAGGGAAAGCATTCAATGATTCTGCTTTACTAACGTAATTGTATATCATCACAAAAAATAACTTTTCAATCCATATATATAAATAAATAATTGAATTAACAAATGAACAGGCTAATTTAGACTTTGATTTATATGCATTAAACCTAATTAAATCAATAATCCAAACCAGTAGGATAGTAGTAAAATAATTAATATGCAAAAGCATCTCCCTACTTATCTGAAGTGATAACCTACAAAGGCAGAAAAATAAAATTTCTTCCTCCTTTAATTAACCTCGATAACCAATGCCTCTCTCGCTTTTTCTACAGCCTTTTCTTGAAATCCTCACACGGCACCTATATATATATATATATACATATATACACTCACACACCGTCACACCACAATTATCTGCATCCTATACTGCCTGTTGCAATTTCTGACTAAACCTTACTGACATGCCATAATTTTTGACAAGCAATGGTTCCTTTCACACTGCGTATTACATAAATAACTTGTCATTCTATTTGATCGGTGGTGGGATGAAATGCGAGATCTGTGGTTGAATTATAATCTATAAAAATTGCACAATTTGCAATGTATATCAAGGACTATCATGATGCAATGCAATACAATGCATGCAAGATATTATCCTATTTAGTTAGCCTAGGGTCACACTTGGAATCCTGAATTTTAAGTTTTCTTTGAAAAAACTAGGACGAGCTAAGTTGGTGAAAGGTACAATTTTAACAAGAAATTGAGATCAAAAGTTTGAAAGTGGCCCTTAGCAAAGCAAAGGGGACTCATTATAGCTTAAGGCAAGTACATTGGCAACAGAGCACTAGTTATTGTTGCACTTATGCTCTTCACCAAGTATGAAAGGAATTTAGTTCTTGAATGTTGACGGTTAGGTTCTTGGCAAGGACGAATCTAGAATCACATGGTTTCATGGTTTCCTGGTCGACCCATAGCTTGCCACAAGGAATGTCTATGATGCATTCTTTGCCATTCTCATGTACTTTTTGGAAAGCTGAGGTATTTAATTTTGCCGATTTAAATAGTCCTGATTGTTTTTTGAGACTAATAGCTCTCTCTCTATATATACATATATACACATACATATATACATATATATATATATTCTGTTCTTGACTCGACGCATTCAAGAAAAAGAAGCTCAGCATCTTTCTCATGATTTGAACGCCACTTGCAAAGCTTTTTAAGTGCTTTACATTTATTCCCCCATGTCAAATTTGCCTTTGTTTTCAGTAATATGTCGCATTATATTGCCGTCGTGTGTTAGTGGCACGTATGAAAATGTTAAGATCCTAGAAAAACAATTATTGATTTGATCTTCTATATTTTTTAAATCATGAGCTTTTGGACATATTAATTACAGCTTTAATATTTGATATTTAAGTAAACTCTACGTTCTGTATTTTTTTCTAAAAGCTTCTTATGAGATTTCTGAAGGCCAAAAAGCTACTTAAGAGAGTCTCAAAGGCGAGCAAAGACCACGTGCCTCCAAAGCGAAACACGTAACATTAAAGATTTAAACTAACAAATAACAAAAAACGCCTTGCATGTTCATCGAAATCTGAGATTTAAAATACTGAATAAAATTAACAAACATAAGTACCATATATATTCTTCACGACTCGAATCTTTTGAAGTACTAGATGAAACCTTAATTAAAAAAAAAAAAAACCAACTTTGCGTATTTTTTAAGACATAAGCCTTTTGAAATTCTAGGCAAAACTTCAACAAACTAAGATATTTTTGAGTATTAATCAAAATCTGTAGAGGGAAGAAGAATGCTATCAATAGAAATGCTACTGAATGAGAAATGGAATGCAAATGATCTAACCTTGGATATATATGAATGTATTTTCTAGACCTGTGTTTCTCGGAGTACTGGTCAAAATTTCTACAGATAAAACAACTTCACTTGCGTACAAGGAAAGCAAACCATCATTGGATGAAGGCCGAATTTTGGGAATGTAAGCAGACCCAACAAGGCTATCAGCACAGCCCAACAGCGCAGGAGAAATCCCACTTTCCCTGCCTTTCATTAGCTGGCGCAGCTTGATGAGAAATTCAACCGTCCATTAAATATCTAAAAATCAGACACTTAGACAATCTAATTCAGTTTGATTTATTGCTTTACAGCCTAAATGAAACGACTAACATGATTTTAACCGTCCACATTGAGATCATTGAACAACGCACTTGGAATATTGCAAGGCATGTGTACTCCCTACGTAAAAGGTAGTGGTGCTCAAGTGCACTTGTGATCTATTTTTGTAATGGGAGCATATGTTCATGTACCGCAGTTGAGTCACACCACCAAAAGCTGACAAGGGAAAACCTACGATACAGGTGTACGGTTCAAAATGGCATTCGTACTTGGTGACGACGATATGACATGAGCCACGGTGGCTTTTCATCCATAACTAGTCATCAATTTATGGCTTACCGACACTAAATTGTGTTTGGCCTTAGCGTATAAAAGGGCTTTAAATTTTATTTGATATTTAATTATTCAATAAGTTTAATTTTTTGTCATTTTTATATTTTCAATCATCATTTCTCATTTTATACTTTTAGCACAACCTCTCCAAAAATAAAGGTAAAATTGATCCAGCATGCTTTTTCGTATCATTTATTTTATCTTTTATTTTTATATAAAATGTTTATCTATTATACTTTTGGTATTTTATTTTTAATTATTTCTCCTAGCATATCATGTCATTACTCCTATCATTTCTCATTTTTCTAAGCTGGATTTTCCAAGATTTCGACCTGTAACAACTCATTTTTTCTAATTTGAGTTGGACTCAATCCAAATTCAATAATTTGAAACTTGTTTGGACTCAATCAACCTGTCCAAAATTCAAGTTAGGAAGGTCAATCAGCCAAATCGCACACACCAAAATGCATCAGCGCACTTAAACCTAATAATTTCTCAGTCCTCTTTTTGCATCCCCCCCATCTTGCCTTTCTCCCATTCACATCCTTCTCCACTCCTCCCACCTCCAGGCACTTGATAGCCTATCCGATCCATGATTTTGTCGCCCATCGGAATCAATGACCCACAATGAAAAAGAAAAGAAACCATCAATTGGACAACCCAACTTGTCTTATTTGTTTGCCCATGAAGAATGTCTATGATTGGTGGATGGTGGTGTGGATTGTGTAAATCATGGTTTGAGGATTGGGTTCATCCGGTTCAATGATGGGGGATTCCACATTTACAGTGACCAATCTGCTTCGGCCCATGCATGGGATGGGATGGACGCAGGAGTTATTAGATGACATGCGATGGACTGGGCTAGTTTCAAAATATGGTAGTAATATAAAAGGAAAAGCTTCCCCCTCGTGGATGTACCTGGTATTATGCGTGAGTGGGCTTCTTTAAGTTGTGGCCATACATGGAAAGAGGCAAACGTTTTGATGTTTAGGAAAGAGTCTGGGTCACCTGATGCCGGGCATCAGTATTTTGCTCATGTTGCCAATTGAACAACACCATGTCGCTAATGGCACGTGTGGGGTATTTTAGGCTGCATAAGATATTAATATGATTAGAAATAAAATATTCTGAGAATTTGAATTGCATATTAACGCAAATTGTTAGTTTTAAGTGTTTGAATTTGATGCAAATCTATGAAATTATGAATTTTACAAGTATGATTGTCATCTTTATAATACTAATTCACGGAAAGTAATAATATTTATAATGTTTCTTTTCTTTTTAAGTGAATAAAGTATCAAATTCATTCTTTTTTAAGATTTAATTTATTTATAAATTAAATCATATTAAGTTATTTAAGTTTAAATAATTGCTTTAATTTATATCAAATTAATGGATTCGATGTTTTCATAAAGTATAAAAATTAAAGTATTGCTATATTAAATCTATAACCAAGATTAAATCTTGATCATAGACTTGACACAATATATTTTTAAATTTCTATTATTTTAAATTTCTATTCTCTATAAAATTGTTTAATATTTTAATCTACTATAAACATTGAAAAGATTATATTTAATGAAATATTTAATGTAAAGGCCTTTATAATTCTTTATTTTTATATTTTTTTCAAATTTATTTATACGGCATAATTGTAGTAATTATTTGAAATTTAATATTTAATATAATTTAATTCTTGGGTAGATACAATATGAGAAAATAGTATTTTTTATTTTTATTTACTTAAGAAATAAAAAATTTATAATAATATGGTTAATTTATTTTTATTAACTAGTTAAGAAGCATAAATGAAATTATATTATAATTATTTTAGAATAAATATTATTAAAATTTATATAAATAATATTATATTAATTAATTGAAATTAATTATTATATATAATTTTATTTTTAATTTTACTGATTTCTAGATACCTAAAATTATTATTTTTGTATAATGTGCCCATTTAATGATTAAATTATATTAAAATATTAGGTTTAAATAATTAATATAATTTATGTTAAACTAGCAAACTTGATCGACTTTATAAATAATAAAAATTTAAAATTATTTTCATGTTTAGATCTAGGATCAAGATCCAATCTTATCATAGATTTGATATCGTGATACTTTAATGTTATATATCTTGTAGTTACAAGGAAGATCAAATTCATTAGTTTAATATAATTAAAGTAAAGATTTAAAATTAAAAAATATAGTATGACTTAATCTTTCAATAGGTTGAATCTTAAAAATAGTAACTTTAGGGCTTTATTCACATAAAAATAAAAGTGGGTTAAATATTATTATTTTTAATTTATTATATTTATAAAATAAAAAGAATATTAAAAGTTTGATTTGCTTGCAAAATAAGCACTGGTAGTTATAAAATTCAAGTCTTGTCAATATGCGTCTTGAGAAGAAGCCTCCTCGCCAACGCTTTTTGTTAGCATGTAAGTCAATCTCTCATGATATTTAACTTTTAATGTTGAATATCTCATGTTGCCGTGACCTCACATATATGCCATTAGTGAAGTGGCGTTCACACCAGGTAATCCGCACTCGTGGGAAATGGGTGTTTTGGCTAATGGTGAAAACAGGCCTTATTTCGCTTATGTTTACCATTGCAATATGAGGTGCTTGAGATGTGACCCGACTCAGGGGTTCTTTGCTGTGGTTGTTCCACCTTGTCTAGAGAGAGAGAGAGAGAGAGAGAGAGAGAGAGAGAGAGAGAGAGGTGGGGCGTTTTGTGGCTCGCTTAGTAGGTTGAAGGCTTACTTGCTCACGGCGTCGTTGCAGTTCGGCTATGCCGGCCTGCACATCGTCACCATGCTTTGTCTCAAGCGTTAGATGAGCCACTACGTCGTCGTCGTCGTCTATCGCCATGCAGTGGCGACCTTGGTCATTGCCCCATTCGCCGTCGTCGTGGAGAGGTCTCTACCTCCTCCTCCCAAAACATGCATCCCTCATGCTCTCGCTAGCTTGATACCCATCCCTTCGAACCAACTGCACATACGTTGACGCCCCTAGCATACTCTAACAAACCTAACTTTCACTTGCACTCCCTAAAGTCTCAGTTCACAAGCACTGGTTTGCTGTGGAACGCGTGAAATAACAACATTTCTTTGTAAACACATATGCACCACAGACGGTTCGTTTTCCTTCGATGCTTACGGGATTGCATTTTTTGCGCAACAGGAAAGAGAGGCCTAAGATGACAGTCTCTACCTTCCTGAAGATTATGGTGCTGGGCTTGCTTGAGCAAGGCTCTTAAACGCTCACATGATCTATGTCTTGTGACTTCTCTTGCATCATATGAAGCTCTTGCTAACCAGAGATTCTTTGGTATGTTTTTAGGCCTGTGATTGTTCAAAACCTATACTACGTTAGGACGACCAACACCTCAGCAACCTTTGCGGCTGCATTGTCTAATATCCTTCCGTCCGTAACCTTCATCATGGAAATCGTCTGTAGGCACGTTTTCTGATTGGCAAATCATCATAAAAAAAAAGTGGTTGTCACGACGAGTTATGAATACAGCCATTTTTCATTCTTTTCATTGTTTAAGCACTGTTACATATCTATTTGTAAGGTGGGTGGTTAACGCTATGCGGACACAAGTGAAGCAGAATGCGACATCTACTTCAACCTGTAGAATTATCTGATTGGCTCTTATATCACGATAGTGGTATCCTCTGTTAGTATAGATTAATCCTAATGATGTCAAAATCCCACAACACCACGTGCCCTCATCGGATTAGCACCTTAAGCACTGAAAATTAATATGGTGGGCCAGATAATCAAGACATGCCCATAGAGCTCACAACGTGGACGCGTCTCGCACTTTGATGATATTATCAACATGGGTTTAATGGTTGATTAGGATAGAGAAAGTAAAGATTAAGAAGCTCCCTAACCAAGCTAAGCTCATCGAGTCGGTGTTAACGGTGGCCGGTGCGATGGTCATGACAGTGTACAAGGGCCCAATCTTGAACTTCGTGTGGTCTTGGGAACATGCCCACCATGGGACTGCCGGACACAATTCTGCCAATCACAACTTCATCGAAGGAACGTTTATGCTCATCGCTAGTTGCACCGGCTGATCTGCCTTCTTCATTTTGCAAGTAAGCAATATACGTTTGATATGTTGCAGTCTAAGTTTGCATTTGCTTGCTCTAAAATCATGAAATTTTGTATTAAATTGATTGATTTAGCGGAAATATTATCAGGGAGTTGACCATGTTTGGATACCCAAAGGCACCCTTACTCTCCAGCAATCCATTCCATGTTTGTTATCTGTTGTCCGATCATTTCTTAGTGTTTAAACTAATTTTTGGTGATTGTAGTGATTCAGTCATTCACACTGAAGGCATACCCAGCGGAGCTATCTCTGACTGCATTGATATGCTTGATGGGTACGGTGCAAGGGGCAGCTGTGGCTCTTGTGATGGAGCGTGGAGCTCGTGCATGGTCCGTTGGATGGGATACGAGGCACCTTGCTCCCGTGTATTCGGTAAGAAAATAGGAAAATATTGGGATTGTATATGTGGTGCCATATATGTCTGAAATAGAATAGTCTACGTTGCTTTCTATAAGTCTTTTAAAGCCTTAAAAATGACAGCCACTATCTCAATTTTTACTGAATATATAGGATTTCATGCTCATTACTATTCTTGCAGGAACCACAAAATCAGTACAAGATAAACATAGCTTTACGCTGTGTTTGTATAAACGGGTGTAAATGGTTTATATCCCTTACACATCCCTCTTTTTATACTAATTATTCCTCTTTGACCCATTAGCTACATTTTTTACTATTATTATTTTATTATATCTTTTTATATTACGATACTATCTTGTCTTTCTTATATTTTTATTTTAAAAATTTTCCATCACAAATGATTATTGTATATACTAGGCTGATTCAAGAACAAAATAGATAGATGCATGATGATAGTGTTTGCTGGTGGTCGATCAAAAATCTACGGGTTTTGTATCAGTGGCCCGCTATGTCTAATCACATAATCTTTTAATAGCGGTGACTGCCCTTAGTCAGTGCGTTTCTGTAGTGCGTCGGGTGGTCAGTGCTAACATAGGGAATAGAATATTAGTTAATTCGTCCTTCTGATAGGTGAAAGGCTTGTATGAATGGAAAGTTCAAGCTATTCTTGTGAGCCACTACGTGAAAAGGATGCATGACTGAAAAAGTTTGGGCTATTCTTTAACAGCTTCGGTATCAAGGTTTTCCCTAGTGTTATAACACCGGAACTATGATTGAACCAGTTAGGTGTACCATTCATGGTCTAACCTGTTTGACCTGCTAGTTTAATCTAATCGGATGAACTTTAAAAAAATATTGAACCAGTTAGGTGTACCATTCATGGTCTAACCTGTTTGACCTGCTAGTTCAATCAGATAAACTTTAAAAAAATAAAAATATATATGATATGATTTCTTGAAAAATATAAATCATAGATATTAATTTAAATATTTAATTTTTTTGGTAGATACTACATTATTTGAATATATCTTTTGTTTTATTAATAATATTAAGATTTAAAAAATTTACTATTGAACCTATACGGGTCAGTTGACTGATTGTGAATCGAACTAGTTCAATCAGCTGGTTCAATCCAGTTCTGTTAATAATCAAATAAAAGAGTATTGCAGCAAAAGCATACCTCTTTATAATCGCTTATCTTCTTTAAACTTTGATCCGCACACTAGTTGCTTTCAACTAGTCCAAGACAAATAACAAATTTGGAAACGTCTTTATTCCACAACTCAAATAGCTTAGATCTATCTAAAATCTATGTTTTCCATACTTTCTCAACTCATCTACATTCCCTATTTATGAATGGGCAAGAGAAATGTCAAATGGGAGGAACATGGCATTTCCCAAACATTGCCCTCATAGCAACATCACTGCCGGGCATGGGTGGTCACCAACATTACCACCCACTTGGCAACGTCAGTAGATCAATGACCCACTTGGCAAAATGCCCCCATCATTTCTCAATAGGCCAAGCTCTTGTATATGTCATCCCTAACTAAATATTTCATCTCATGCAAACGGGCCCCATGAATATAACAAAACGAGGGGTGGGGATTATATCTTTGCTTTCTGTTTTTATTTGCACTCTCCATGTTGTGTATACAGGGATTAGTATGTTCAGGATTGGCTTACTACATGCAAGGCATTGTGACGAAGGAGAGAGGCCCGGTTTTCGTTACTGCCTTCATCCCCCTCTGCATGGTAATCGTAGCAATACTGGGGTCTTTCATCCTTGGAGATCAAGTCGAAGTGGGAAGGTAATTATATATTCAGCAACATATCTCAATCAATTATCATCTTGATTATATGTGGCTCATGTATATATCTAAAAAATAAAGTGATAATGGTTTGATTTTTCTCTTTCACAGGCTGATTGGTGCCTCAACCATCGTGATCGGCCTGTATTGTGTTGTTTGGGGCAAGAGCAAAGAGCCCTTGGAATCGACTCCATCGATGGATCAGAAAGGAGCATTTGAGTCGCCAACGACAATGACTGATGATGTAAAAGCGAACGGCAACAATCATCTCTCTGGTGGAATTGTGGCAGTGGACAATCCAGCTACGGAATTGTGAAATAACAAGAAGACGAACGGCTAGAAATTCTCATGTGTGACTTGTGATTGCGTCGTAGCAATCCATGTATGGCTTTATTAATTTCAATCCATGTGCTGCTCTTCTTGGAAAGTAAATCAGAGACTTCTATCATATGTAAATAACTTGCCATTCTATTTGATCAGTAGTGGGATGAAACGCGAGATTTGTGGATAAATTATAATCCATAAAAAAAAAATGCACAATTTGCAATGTACGTCAATGACTATCATGATTCAATACAATACCATGCATGCAAGATATTATCCTATTTAATTAGCCAAGGCCCACACTTGGAATCCTCAATTTTAAATTTTTTTTACAAAAATCAGGACTAGCTAAGTTGGGGAAAAGTACGATTTAAAAATCCAACAAAAATTTGAGATTGGAGATTTGAAAGTGGCCCTTTGCAAAGTAAATGGGACAGGGTATAGCTTAAGGTGAGTACATTGGCAACAGAGTATTAGTTATTGTTGCACTTATTCTCTTCACCAAGTATGAAAGAATTTAGTTCTTGAATGTTAACGGTTGGGTTCTTGGCAAGGACGAATCTAGAATCACATGGTTTCATGCTTTCCTGATCGACCCATAACTTGCCACAAGGAATCTCTGTGGTGCATTCTTTGCCATTCTCATGTACTTTCGGAAAGCCTGAGGCGTCTAATTTAGTCAATTTAAAGAGTCCTGATTGTTCTTTGAGGCTAATGGCTGTCTCTATATATATTCTCCGACGCGACGCATTCAAGAAAACGAAGCTCAGCATCTTTCTCACGATTTGAACGCCACTTGCAAAGTTTTTTAAGTGTTCTACATTTATTCCCCCACATCAAAGTTGCCTTTGTTTTCAGTGATATGTCGCATTACATTGCTGTCGTGTGTTAGTGGCACATAAGAAAAACAATTATCGATTT
>JAYJMB010088055.1:9260-20133 GCA_036873735.1 Pouteria campechiana
AAATGAATTAATTGTTATGAGAATGACTTGATAATAATAGAGATCCATTTAAATGAGAATTCAGTGATCATGAGGTCGACCATAGTGATGATATGATGATAATGAAAGTCAATCAAATTAGAGGGCCCTGATAAAGCAATATATGAATCTTAATTATGAGGATGAGTAACAATGAAATTACCTATGGACTAGAATTATGACAATGTATGCATTATGATCATGTGGACAATGTTGCATTGTCTTAGACTATTATACATGAAATATTTCAAGGAATTGTTTGTTTATTGCATATAATTCTGATCATTGATTACAAATGTTTTGGATTTGAACATGTTGTTTATTCATTATTAATTTCTATTTTATTTTATTCTGTCTACTTTCTAAGTTCACTTAGACTCATGCCTTCTTATTTTAATTTTTAGCTATCAGGTTAAGTAGTGAAACCCAACTGAGGGTTGATGCTCGCAGGCAAGAATGGAAGATATTATCTATGTTGATATGATAAATTGGGATTGGAATCACATATGTGTACATAAAGTTGCAATTGTTAGGTTTTAATTGATGTATATAATAATATATTGGCATGTTATAGTGAAAAATGATGTTGATAGTGGATGAATTTGGTATTATTCCAGTTATGTCTATTGCCAACATGATGAGACTATAGTACTAGGCAACTATGGGTGTGTTTGATGGTTTATGTCATTGTTTTATGATTATTTAAATTATGAATTTATATGCTAAATAAATGCATATGTTTAGATCCATATAATTCAGGGTAGCCTCTGCCAGATTTTTGTAGAATATTTTTGAAGGTTCAAATTATAATTCCTCGCAAGTGTATGGACATATAGTAATATAGTATGCAATGCAAGGGTCAATCTCACAGAAAATGGTCAAACTAACTTAATTAATTTTAGTTACTGAATTATCTTAACCTTAAAAGAATGTATTTATAACTAAATAAACATGTAATAATGTTTGGTATAATTTCAAGATTTCAGAAACTTAATGGAATGAAAGTAAATCAATGGATAAATATAATGCAGAGAGATTAGCAAGATGCAAAAGTCCAGGGATCCAATTTCACCACAAGATGATACCCCTTTGCATATGGAATGTTGGATTCAATGCCTCACTTGGGTTTGCTCGTTCAAAAGTAAGATTATTATCATTAGGTGTGTGGGTTTAAATGAAATATTTTCACTCATTCCAATTACCTATGGTATGTAGCATAATTGAAGTAAAAACTCATTAAGCTTAAGAACATAAGAACCAAAATAGTATAGTTTAGCATATGGTGTCTACCTTAACCATCTATCCTTCTCATTCAAGGGAGCTCATAGTTTAGCATATGAAGGGACTTCCTTCTTATTTTTCTTCCATGAACTAGTTTCTTCCATAAACTAGTTTCTCTTGCAAAACTCTCCTTCCCCTTGCCTCTAAAAGAGCCTCCAAAAAACCCTCAAAATGAAAGTGAAAAGTTCTCTAAAAAATCTTAAATTTTCTCCTTAAAAAACCCCAGCTACCCCCAACTATGCCATCTATGCACTTAACATAAAATACACAAAATTAGGGTTGTGGCTAGCACCACTAGCGCCGGCTTGCTGTCCAGCCAGAGATACTCACACTATTTTGACCATAAATTACTCATTTGAACTCAAAATTACACCATCATTTTTGAATTATACATATAATTTTAAGGGATACAAGTTTTATGTTGATCACTTTGTCAGAATCATCCATCTTATATGAGTTGTGGGCCCTCAAAATGACACCTTCTATCATCCAAAATTTCTGTCAATAGAATTAAAGTCTAAGATAGCTATAGTGTTTTGGCCATAACTTCCATGTTTCAAATCTAAATCTTATGATTCTTAATTTTTTGGATATATAAATTCAAGGGATGAAACTTATATTTTAAATACTTGAGCTGAATCTATCTCAATTGGTACCAAAAATTGTGTCAAATAGTGCTTTGTTTTCACATTCAGCTTCTTCAACTTGTAATCTTCATTTTTCAACCACTTGTTCATTATCCGAACTCCATTGCTTTGCTCCTTTCTCCAACTTGATGTCTTCCATATTTTTTTCCTTTTCTTACACTATAAATAAATATAATAAATCAATATAAAATTAACTTATTAAGTAATAACCAAATTAAGTGCAGATTTATTGGAATCCACTACATTTACATCAAAAGAGGATCCAAAGCATATGTAAATTTAGTTAATAAAACATTGCATATTATGAACTCATCAATTTTTTTTAGAAAATGGACAATTTATAAGGTAACGGTAAAACGCATAAGCCTCTAGGTGGGGCGTGATAATGTTTCACCCAATTTGAAATATTAGGCAACTACAATCCTAGGCACCAAGTGCCTAGGTGGCTATCACACCAAATTTTATTTTCCTAGGTTTTCTGATTTTATATTCACACATTTCATCACAATTCTCAAACAAATCATCATACGAACATTACATTTTGTATTGACAATGCTCCAGGCAGCTACCATGCCAAATTTTATTTTCCTTGGTTTTCTGATTTTATATCCACACATTTCATCATAATTCTCAAACAAATCATCATAGATACATGATAGTTTGTACTGGCAATGCATGACCCTATGTATTTGTGTCTATGATTCCTAATTCTCTTCTAATTTTATAAAAACTATTTGGTGACAAATGTTTTGTGAAATGTCAGCAAGTTGAGCATTTGTAGAGACATATTCCACGCAAATATCATCATTTTTCTATGTACTATCCATTGAAATGATGCCTAATTTTAATATTCTTAGTACATGAATGTAACACTGGATTATTTTTCAAGCATATGGTACTTGTATTATTACACCATATGGGGATATTTTTATAATTCAATCCATAATCTAATAGTTTTTGTTTCATCTATGATAGTTATGCATAATAACCCCCTACAACAGTGTACTCTACTTGTACAATGGAGAGAGCAATGCTTGTTTGTTTTCTTGAAAACCATGAAACCAACATGTTTTCAAGGAATTAACATGTTCCACTTGTGCTTCTCTTTTCAATTTTGTAACCTCCAATGTTTATATTCGAATATCCAATTAGTTCAAAACTTGAACATTTTGGATATCATAGTCCAAGACTTAGTGTATCAACAAGATACTTGAAAATTCTTTTAACTGTGAATAGATATGCTTAATTAAAATCTAGTGTACAAGCATGTACTAAACAATATATTTGGACTAAATGTAGTTAGGTAAAGCAAGGAACCAATTATACTATGATATAATTTTTGATCTACTGGTTTACCCATTTTATCTTTGTCCAATCTGGCTGAGGTGCTCATTTGTGTATTTATTGCTTTAATTCCTTCCTTTCCAAACTTCTTGAGCATCTCCTTTATGTACTTGGATTAACAAATGTATATCCCATCTTCTCTTTATTTGATTTCCATCCCAAGAAAATAATTGAGTTCTCCATCATACTCATTTCAAACTCGGCCTACATTATCCTTGATATTCTTTGCATAAAGTTTCATTAGTGTCACCAAAGATAATGTCACCAACATATACTTGAACTATCAAAATATCCTTGCCAACATTCTTGATGAATAGTGTAGTGTCGACATTTCCTCTTTTGAATTTATGATCACTAAGAAACTTAACCACTCATGCCAAGCTCTTAGAGCTTGCCTTAATTGATATAAAGCATTAATAAGCTTGTATACATGATTTGGTTGATCATTTGATTCCAAACTAGGAGGTTGTTCAACATACACTTCCTCATTTAGAAAACCATTAAGAAGTTCACTTTTTACATTCATTTAAAATAACTTAAAGTTCATATGAAATGCAAAGGCAAGTAGCATCCTAATGGCTTTTAATCTAGCTATAAGGGCTTAAGATTCCTCAAATTTTATTCCCTCCTCTTGGGATACCCCTTGGCTACTAATCTAGCTTTATTTTTAACAACTAGTCAACTTTCATCCAATTTGTTCTTGAAAGCCCATTTAGTTCCAATCACATCAAGATGCTTGGGTCTAAAAACTAATTTCCACATTCTATTCCTTTCAAATTGAGTTAGCTCCTCTTACATGGCAATCATCTAATTTTCATCATTGAGGACTTGATCAATGCAAGTAAGCGTGGTCAATGTTAGAGATAAATGCAAAGTGTCCACAAACGTTATGCATAGACTTTCTTGTCCTTGCACCATAATATATGATTCTAATAACTTAGTTTCTAGGATGTGCATGTATAAATTTTAAGTCACTAGGATGTTGGAAGGGAACATTACCTTCACTTACCTCTTCCTCTTCATTGTTTGACTTTAAATCATTGTTTTGTTTGGAGGGTCCTCCCCCTTGATTTTTCAATTGCAGCTTTCTCATATGCTTACAATTTCATCTATAGGATGCCCATTGGATAGCTTAACCTAAGAGGAGAGGGGTAAATTGGGTAAATAAAAATTTATTGCTTAACCGTCATTGAATCATTTCCCTCTTTTCATGCTTGTGTGTGATGTGGCGTAAGATATATAATAGAATAGTAAAATGCAGAAAGATAAAATAAACACACACACACACACACAGAGACAAGATGATTTTTATAGTGGTTTAGGACCTCCTCCCTACATCTACTCTTCCAAGGTCACCAACTCATTGTGCTTTGGGTTCCACTATACCCTGTACAATGGAATACATAAGTATCTCCGACACTTCTTCTGGATTCTAGCTCTAGCAGGCATGAACAAGTGTCCCTGACATTTTTTCTGGTTTTACGAGTTCACCAAGAAACTCACTGGTTTCAATGATCACCATCAAACTTGTTGATTTTCCCAAGCTCACCAACAACTCATACAATGTGATTTTCACAAGCTCATCACAAACTCTCTGGTTTCAAGTTTACCAGAAAACTGACACTTTACAAAGTGTTACAATAAAGCACAGGGGAAGATATGATCTCTCTCTTAGCTCTATGTAATATGAAAAGATCTTCCAAAAATGTAAAAGTAATTGTAATAAGGATATGGCAGTTTAAGCTCAAGAAGGATAGATGACGAGTTAAGCTCTTAGCCATGGGTGGAGGGATTTGCATAAATTTAAGCACATTTGAAATGAGTTCCTTCACCTCTTTTTTGAATCATCCCGCTTCTTCTCATTAAATAGCTTCTTCAAAATCTTGACCGATGGAGAAGATAGGATCCATTGAATGTAGAGACAAGAGCAACATTAAATGAATAAGACCGTTTGAGTTTCCTACCATTGAAGTCCAGGTCTTTCTGTTTTGTCTCGAGCAGCTGCAACGCCATTCAGAGAGGAGGATGAGCTGTAATAAACATGTTCCTCATTTAACTCATCATAGCTTTGAAAGTCTTGAAGCACCACTTATTGTAGGAAATGGTGACTAGCATAAGCATGCATAATGATGGCTCAAGTGCAGAAGCCATTTGTATGCCTAGTCACATAAATTGATTTTCCTTTGACAAGTCATGGCCTCTCTCTATCTACATTTGTTTACCATAAGTTGTAAATGAATTATTCCAAGGTTTGTCTACTAGTTCAACTTCTATAAGAATGATTTTTTTTGTTGGGTAGTAGACGAACTTTGACATAGATGAAGTCAAACTGACTGATAGACAAACACATCTTTGTCTATCAAAATTACTCCAGAAGATTTGTCTGTTGATCAATCCTTCATGTATATGCTTTGTCTATTAAAGATAATAGATTAACTTTGAATGGTGCTAAAAAAGATGAGCTGATCGATTGACAAATATTTCCTTTAATACAAATAGATGAAGTAAGATATGCTTCCTTTGTTCTTCATCGTCTGTTGGAGGTGACAGATGAAGTTCGCTTAGTCTTGCGCTAATAGACAAAGTGATTTTCTTCTTTTGTTCCTTGTTGTTGTTGTCTGTTGAAGGTGCCAAACGAAGCTAACTTCAACTTGCTAGAATAGACGAAGTATGGCGTTCATCTGGTGTAAGTAAAGAGACAAAGTGTGTTCTACTTTGTCTTGGATAGAATACTTTATACGTCGCATTTATCTATCATAGTCCATTTCAATCAAAGTAGCTCTTTGTTTGTTCAGCTTTGTCTATGCTCACTATGCAACAATTACTATGTCTTTTGTTTTAGCTGAAATTCATCTGTTGTAACAGACAACCTGTTGTTCCAAAGACAAGGCAAAGTTCTTTAGCTTTTCTGCACACTTTGAGCAACTGAAGGGGTTTGTTCTAGCAAATTTCTTGTCTCTTCAATCTTGATCTTTCTATCTTGGCTCAGCTGAAGTTGCACTCCCTTCTATATTTATATTACCATTTTATCCTCAGACAAATCCAATCTTCTCACTTTTTGTATTATTGTCTGGGCGGTAATTATCTTCTTTCTTCCTTTGTCTGAGTATTTGATGGAGCTTCTCATTCATTCTTTATCTCAGACAGGCTTTGTTTGGTCAATGTAGATAGTTCGAATTTCTCAAATAGCATTATGCTTCTTTGACCATGGCTTTGTCTTCAACTTCTTTGTCTGCCAAGCCTTGAGTTGCTTCTTCATCCTTATGTTTTATCTTGGATAGACTTTGATTAGGTCAAGTATAAGTGGTTAGAATTTGTCAAATGTAATTTAAGCTTTCTAATCATGGCTTTTTCTTGAACTTCTTGTTTTGCATTTTTCTGTTAATATTTTCTCATTGAGGTTGACAGACAATGCAGGCTCGTTGTAGCACATCTTCGAAGCCTTATTTTTCTTCCATGCTTTTGTTTGTGGAAGCTTCCTTTAGACAACTGCAACCTTTCTTGTTACTTGTCTTCTTCTTCTTCTTCTTTCATGAATTTCATCAGTTCAGCTCCTTTGGAATGTAGCAGATAGTTTATGGCAGTTTGTTGCAGATGATCATTTTCCTGCTCTTGAACTTTTCTAAACTTGTTACAATATTAGCTTACATATATAATATCATAATATATTTTATACTCATATGATTGTAACATTTTGTAAAGTAAGGATAATATATATTTTCATTAAATGCATAATATGAAAGTTTAAGTAATTATGTGCTTAATATGATTTAGCAGATTTATGCAGTACATATTAATTAATATTTATGATGTGCGCACCATAAAGTGAAGGCTGTATGCTTGTATAATTATTTGTTCATGGTTATGTGTTTGTGTTAATTAATTTTTATTAATTCATAACCATATATGATCGTTAGAGATCTAAGCATGCAAATTTCTTAATTTAATACAAGTTTTGTTATCATCAAAATCATATATAATATAATCCCAATATTATCTACATCACTATCATTCTCCTTTCTCAGAGTTGGTCCAAATTCATCAAAAGTTACATCCATAGATTCTTTTACCACTTGATTTTTCTTATTAAAAACTCTAAATGCTTTGCTATTTGAAGAATAACCAAGGAATATTGCCTCGTCACACTTTGGATCATATTTTCTAAGGTTATCTTTTCCATTATTCATTACATAGAAAATACACCCAAAGAAATGAAAATATGATATATTTAGCTTTCTCGCTTTCTAAAGTTTAAGGATTGCTCTGATGGTAACTCGATTAAGCACATGGCAAGCAACGCTGATCACTTCTCCCCAAAAATGTTTCGATAACTTGCTTTCATTGAGCATGGCTCTAGCCATCTCTTGAATAGTTCTATTTTTCCTTTTCGCAACTCCATTTTGCTATGGTGTTCTAGCTACAGAGAAGTTGTGGTGAATTCCTTTATCTTCATAAAATTCAATAAATTTTCTATTTTCAAATTCACCACCATGGTCATATCTAATAGATAGAAATTGAAAGGTGCTTCTCATTTTGTACAAGTTTGAAAATGTGGAAAACATGAAAAATGTTTCATCTTTACTTGCCAATAGGATTACCCAAGTAAATTTTGGATAATCTTTCATAATTACATACACATCTTTTTCCACCAAGACTCAAGATGTCAGATGGCCCAAATAAGTTCATGTGCTATTTAGACATTTGGCATGGCTTACAAATTTGGTCCTCGTCATATTTGAGCTTTGGTAGACCATTGACCAAATTCTTTTTCCATAGAGATTTAATGTTTGACATGTTGATATATCCTAGTCTCTTGTGCCACAACCATGGGTCATCATCAACAACAATTAAACATTTTTCAATAATTTCATTAACACAAACCAGATATATATTTTCATGCCTTTTGCCACTAAACTATACATTATCATTTGCATCACATACATTTCATATGGATTATTCAAACATAAATCTATGAACTTTGTCACATAATTGACTATACTTAATAGGGTATGCTTGAGGGAAACATCATACAAGACATCTTCCATGCACACATTATACAAGCCATATATTTTACCTTTTCCTTTTATGAATCCTTTGTTGTTGTTTCCTAATGCCACTGTACCTCCATTTAACGGCTTCAATTCCTTGAATAATTCTTTATTCTTGATCATATGTCTTGAACATCAACTATCCATAAACCAAGTATTTCTTATAGTTGCTTTAAGACTTACCTGCAATCATTAGAAAAAATTCCTTTCACCTCTTTGGTACCCAATTAGTGGGTCCACTTCTATTAGTGAAATTGTTTATGGTGAAGGATTGTGAATTTTCTTTTGGTTTCCATCTTAATCTACCACCTTTGTTCTACATTTTCTTTACATAACAATCATATATTTTTTATCCCAATTTGTTATAGAAATGGCATTTGTTAGTGACTCTATTTGGTGCTTGATTTGGGCTAGTCAAACATGACTTTGGTTTTCTTATCCATCAATGCTCAATGTATCCTTAAGTTGAGGACAATTTCTTCTTTCATCCATGATGTTTATGTCCTTGGTCCATCCTATTTTACTCTTGTTTTTTGTTTTGATGATGAACAAACTTGAATAAAATTGAAACTTAAATAACTTGAATTGTTGTATTGAATGTGAAATGAAATTCTTTCTAAATATTTCATGTAGGTATCACTATCTCAGTTCCAAACTGGGATGTCGAAGTAAGTTGTTGACTGATATGTTGGGTTGATTAATTTACTTATCTATGAAGCATCTCATAGGTTGCAAGTTGAAGGTTGGAATACTACCTGAATTCCAAATCAAATTCAAAAGTATGGATGGAATGTGATTGGTTAGGTTACGCATCTCATTGATTTGTTTATGAATTATGAATGTGGCTATATTAAATATGGAGCATATTGATGTAAAATAGGCTGTGGAATGGATTGATGCAAAATAGGTTTGAAAAAAATAAATTTCAGACTAAGGTAAAACATCAAAAGATTGCATAATCCGTTGATGTTTTCCTATGAACTAGGTTATCAAACCTCAACAGATCACTAGTCAGGGACAAATCTGGCAAAGTTAAACCTAGATGTATTTCTTTGTGAAGGAAAAACACCGACGGTTTTATGAAAAACGTCGACGGTCTACCTAGAGTTGTAAGTCCAGAGAACAAAGAATCTATACCACTTATAACTTTGAGATTAAGTTGACTAGTGGAACTCAAGTCTAAGAATTTGACTCGGAGAGTGGAGTAGGTAGGGATCACCAAACCATTATAATTTCTATGTTCTTGATATTATCTTAGTGGTTGATATTGTGGTGCATTTGACACATGTCCATTAACTTTGTTTGCTTAAGCCATAGCATAGGACCAACACATCCATTGAATTTCCTAGACTTATGTGGTTCTTCACTTGTTGACTCATCACAACCAAGTCCTCTTTGGCTTTTTTGTTTAATCATTCGTAGGAACTTGGTAATTGATTCTCCTATATTGGAGAATCTGTTCAACATGCTATTTAGAATTTCTATCTCTTTTCTTAGATGATCAATTTCTTTTTGAATAGATAGATTGTCTCGACTAGCTTAGCATGCACTTTGACTATTGCATCAAAATGTCCCTTCCTTTGACTAAATTTGAGGCCAAGTGTTTCAAATTCATTAAATAGTGAATCATATGATTGTTATAATTTATTTAGCAATTCACATTTATTACAAGAAGTAGAAGAACTACAAGAATCTGAAGTGTATGAATAATAATAATTTACCTCATCTTTGTTCAAGCTAATTTTCTTTTCTTCTTGATTTTTGTAGTTGCATCTATTTAGATTTCATTCTCAATTCTGTGCCATGCAACAAATCCTTGCCACATTGCTGATTTCTCTATACTCCTTCTCACTAGAGCTTGTGCTAGATGACTCATCCTCATTTACATACATCCCTTGTGCCTGGTTCTTGGATGGTCTCCTAAATTGTCATTCTTTTATATCTTTTCTCTCTTGTGACCTCTTTAATTTCAATCCACATTTTCTTAATAAGGACATTCAGCTTGCATGTGTCCAACACCTCCACATTTGTAGCACTTACGTAGTTTTCTTTTCCTTTTTCTTCCATCGGTCTAAAATCTCTGTTACTTTAGCAAAATTTCTTGAATTTCCTTGTTATTAATGCAACTTCATTATCAATTTATGAAGTTGACTTACTGCTGCTATCTTATATCACTTTCAAAGCCATTGTCCTTTTCTATTTGTCTAGCTCTTTTCTTTTGCTTTTGCTAGCTCATGTGACACTAATGAACTAATCAAGTCATCTATTTTGAGCTCATTTAGGTCATTTGCTTCTTCAATGGTAGTGAATTTTTTATTCCATGATTCAAGTAGATCATTGAGGATCTTTATTACTTGCTTAGAGTTTAAAATTTATTTCTATAAACCTTTAAGAGTGTTAGTAATTTTGGAGAATCTAGAATACATTTAAGAAATATTTTCACCTTCTTTCATCATAAAGTTTCTGATGAGAATGCAAAATGTCATATTTTATTCTCCTAATACTTCATCTTTTGCACCTATTTGATTCCTAAAT
>JAYJMB010088056.1:0-20129 GCA_036873735.1 Pouteria campechiana
TATGTATATTAAAATTGTAATTAATTTATGTCTCATAATGTATAATTGTAATTTATAGTCATATCAATGTAATATTGTAGTGTGAATTGTATGGTGTATTTAGAATGAAAATTGTACGGTGGTGTGGTGGATTCATTGTCATCATGATGCAGGCGCGGTCCTGGGGGAGCCTATGGAGTTATAAGGATGTTGTGGGGATGACTAGAGAAATATTGGAGTATATAATTTTTACTTTTATAAATTATAATGAAAAAAATGTATCATATTATGTGATGAATGGTTGTACCTAGGTGGACAGCCCTGTTTTCAAGGGAGACTGTCCAATTTTCTGTAGGAATTAAGTCAAAAAAATATATATATCAAAGCAACCCACCCAGAAGGTAGAAAAATCATGGTATAATCATGTGGATTTATGGTGTAAAATGAAGTAACGGCCCTAGGAGGGTGGGGCGTTACAGTTGGTATTGGAGCCGACTCCCAACAGTCTGCAGGGGTGTGTGCCATGAGGACATGGCAGCCCTGAGGAGGGGTGGATATGATATCCCACATTGCCTGGGTGAGGGAGGGAGTCCTGGTCTAAACATGTGGGGCTCGGTTGTGAAGGCGTACCCTGTGTTGGGAGTACAAGATGGGCCCGCTGCTGCACCATGGTTGTGTATGTGTGTGTGGACAAATCCTTGAGGTCGATGGGGAGGTTCCTGGTAAGGATGCCCTAGGGCTAAAGAGGACAATAGTACATGGAGTACCCCATTTTGGGCCGGTGTACATGACAGGCTCAGCGAGGTTCCTTGTAAGGATGCATCGGGACAAAACCGTGCGGGTGTGTGCCCAAAGCAGATAATAGTGCACTGGAGCCCCGGGTTGTTATAATATTTATGCAGGATCCTCATAGGTCAAAGGAACCAAGAGGAATATATTAATAGGAGAACCTCAAAACTTTAGAATGAAATAAAGAGAAAGCATATCTGAAATTTATGCTCAATTTTTTAAAATTACTAATGCTTTAAAAGGTTTAGAAAGAGAAGTTTCAAATTCTGAATAGGTCATGAAGATCTAAGAGTGTTGCAAGACTCATGGAGCCAAAAGATCATAGCCATTGAGGAAGCAAAGGACCTGAATGTGCTATTCATAGATGATCTCATTAGCTCTTTGATGTCACACAAGTTTATCAAAAACAAGACAGAGGAGCCAAAAAGGTAGAAGAAAACTATTGCACTCAAAGCAAGCAAGGAGAGCAGTAGTGAATTTTCCTCACAGTCTGAGGATGACGTGGCTATGCTAGCTAGAAAACTCATGACAAGCAATAGAGGCAACATCTCAAGGGGATAGCCTAGGCAACAAAAAGAAAAAAGGAATGCTGAAAGAAGAAAAGATCACCCACATTATATAAATGTGGAGGGATTAGACATATGTCCCCAGAGTGTCCAAATGAAAAAAATAAGTGAAATTAAATGATAGAGAAGAAAGGAATAGAAAAGAGAAAAAGTTTAAAAGCCCATGAAGAAATTAGGTTGGAGAAATGTGTTGGTCCCATATAGTTAGTAGCTCAAGAGGGGAGGAGTGAATTAAGCAGATAAACAATTATAGCCAAATAAAATTATTGCACTTCAAAGGAATAGAAGTTTGAATCAAGCAACACATGACACAATAGATTTTTATAGTGGTTCAAGCAAGCTCACTACTCAACTCTTCCAAGAGGACACTCTTCTTGTGCCTTGGGTTCCACTATCATTCATAATGGAATACACTAATGCTCCTAGCACTCTTCTGGATTCCAACTTCAAGGGGCGTAACTAGTGCTTCCAACACTCTTTTAGATTCTAGCTCTAGGGGGTGTAAATTAGTGTTCCCAACACTCTTCTAGATTTCAACTTCAGGCGGCATAAACTAGTGTTGCCAACACTCTTCTAGATTTCAGCGCTAGGGAGCAAAAATGTAGTGCTCTCAACTCTCTCGTGGTTTTCTCGAGCTCACCATGAAACTCATTGCTTTCTCTAAAATCACCAACAAACTTAATAGTTTTCCAAAGCTCACTAACAACTCATATAATGTGATTTTTCTGAGCTCACTACAAACTCATAATGCAACTAAACTACAATAATATTGTACAACGATTTGCCTCTATACGAGGCTGATTTGTACACAAATTAAGTACAAATAAAATAAATACTCAATTAGGCATAATGATATCAATACTCAAGAAGATTGATGATAATGATAACTCTTATAAGCATATTGACTTTCAGCTTGATGGAGATTGAATATCCTAGAGGAAGTCTTTCCTATAGAGAGGTTACTCGATTAAGTGCTTTTTGCTTGTCATTTTTCTCTCTTTCTTTTCTCTATTCTTTCCCCATCTTCTTCATTATCTCTGCACTGTCTTTATATTGATTTTGAATATTCACCCATTGATAGCAGATGGCTTCCAATAAATGTTGAAGATTGTTTTGATTATCTTCCAATTGGAAAGCTATGTTCTAATTAATTTGAAGTAGCTAGAAAGCCTACAGCACTGACCTTGAAGAAGATGCATTTCCTATTTTGGCAAACATTTGATGAGAACATACTGCATAGCTGACTCTTTCATTCTTTGCAAGGACACTCATTAAACTTGAAAGGATGCAACCTTTGAGAGTAGAATCTCTAATAGAATGGAGACTTTTTTCCTTTGAATTTCTTTCCATATTGAACTTGTTTACTTTATCCAGAATTAATATGATTTGTCCATGAGAAAGTTTGTCTGGAGAGTGCAACCAGAGTTTGTCCGAGGAGCTCTAGTTTGTCTCTAGTAAGTATCAGACAATTTGGCTCAAAGAAGAATCATAAGATAGCTTAAACAACTTTGTCTGAGCAACCACTTTGTCTGTGCAAATTTGTTTGAGTTTGTTATAGTAATTTTTCTTCATCTTTTAGTTTATCTATGGAAAGTTACAAATGACTTTTAATGGTGCAGATGAAGTTCCTTTTTAGTTCATTGGATGAAGCAACTTTGTCTTTTGATTTGTCTATAGTAAGTTACGAACAAATTTATCCATAGAAAGTTACAAATGAATTTGCTTATGCAATATAGTCAACTTTGTCCGAGCAACTATTTTATCTATGCAAATTTTTCTAAGTTCACTATGGCGCTTCTATTTTGTCTTACACTTTGTCCATAATAAGTTATGGATGAATCTTGATGTCACAGATGAAATAGGTCAGATGAGTTCTTTGTTCTGCATTTGTCCAAGACAAACTTCATATGAGAGACGAATGCTTGACCTGTTTGACTTTATCTTTAGCTCTGCATTCATCCGAGTTTAGTTCTGCTTCATCTTTAGCTTCTATAATCTAAATTTACCTTTATATCATGGACAAATGTTGTATGGGAAGAGTTTATCTAACTTGTCCATGTTGAGAGATGAGGAACAATTTGTCCGAATCTAGCTGAGGCAAGTGTTGTCTGAGATTGACTTTGTCCATAGAAGATTTATGCAAGAATCGAAGCTTCGTTTATAGTGCCCTATAATGTTTCTAGTAATAGATATATCCTTTGATTGAAGTGTATCTCTAAGTTCATGGACAAGCTGATTGAATCATATTTGGATACTTATAAAAGCCTGAATGACATGGCTTCAAATATGTTGTGTGGCTTCTTTTCAAAGTTTCAGTATCATTCATTCTGAGCATTGAAATCTTCTTCCAATGTATTGGATCTCAATCTTGATGTAATCCTTGTATATACTGTCTACTATATTTGAGTTATTTCCTATATATCATATTTATTTTTGCAATACTTAAGGAACACAATTGTCAGTACCTTACTTATTCACTCATATGTTATTGCTCATCATAAAAAATTAGTTGTTTGCCACATACACCATTTTAGTTCAATAGAATGTACATGAATGATGAAGAACCCTCAGGCATGAGCTCCAGCAAAAAAGATTATAGGGAAGTGTTCAACTTTGCAAAGATATACTGCATTACTCATATGGAAAATGAATCAATAGGCCAGCCCTCTACCAAAGAACAATCCATAATAGATTTGGAGACTGAGGTAAACTCATACTATTCTTATAGTTCCAACTCTTCAACATCAAATATTAAAGGCACCAAATGTAGAAAATTCAATAAACTATACGATTTATGCGACTCTCTCTTCAATGAGTTTGAATCTCTTAGTGAAAAATTTATTCAAAAGAAGAGACGCGTTGATGTAATTGTCAAAGTAAATTCTATACTAGTAGAAAGAAATTTATTTCTGATAAGAGAAGTAGAAAACTTGAAAAAGGAAATAGAAATATCGAACAGTATGTTAAGCAAATTCTCCAACCCTTGAGAATCAGTTACCAAGTTCATGTGAATGACTGGTCTAACTAGCACAAAAGGACTTGGTTGTGAGCAATCAGGAGATGAAAATCCACAAAAAGTTATTGGATGGTCCAAAAGCCTGAATCTTATAGAAGAAAGAAGAAATTGTCCAAATAATAGAAGATTCATAGGATATTCTTCAGCAAATAAATCTATGAACCATCATGATCCTAACAGAACCACAACCATATGTTATTTTCACAATAGAATAAGACATATAGTGTATGACTGTTATGCTATGAAGATACAAGCAAAAGAAGCTAAATTGAAATGGAGACACATGGAATACACACAATCTCTTTCGCACACACAATCCTACTAACATAGTTGGACCTAATGCTATGGTAACAAAGAGGCAAGAAGAATGTCTATCTTGTATACAGGTAAGCCTCAAAGCCACATCTAGTAATACCTGATTTATGGATAGTGGTTATTCAAGGCATGTGATTGGGAATAAAAATATCTTCAAAGATTTGAAACCAATGAATGGAGGAACAATTACATTCGGCAATAATGATAAGGGCTTCATAAGAGGAATAGGTAAAATTTATAGTCTGTTTAATGCATGCATAGAAGATGTGTTATATGTAGATGGACTCAAGCACAACCTTCTAAGCATTAGCTAATTATGTGACAAAGGTCATAGGGTAGTGTTTGAACCATCCTCATGTAATGTATTCAGTGAAAATAACAAGCTATTGTTTAATGAAAAAAGGATGGAAACATTTATCTAGTTCAATTAGATGAAATTATGGAAAAATGTTTAATTGCTATTAGAGATGATCCATGGCTTTGTTACAAAAGGATGGGACACATTAACATGTAAAATATTAAATCTTTATGAAAAAAGGATCTAGTGATTGGTCTACCTAAATTGAAATTTGACAAAAATCATATTTGTAAAGCTTGCCAAGTGTCAAAATAACCCAAAGTATCATTCCATTCCAAAAATGAAGTTTCCACATCCAAACCTCTAGAACTTTTGCATATGGATCTTTTTGGACCATCAGATTTTGTCAGTCTTTGAGGGAAATGATATATATATATATATGTTATTGTAGATTGACTACTCTAGGTTTACATGGGTAACTCTACTGACTAGTGAAGATTATACATTTTCAATATTCTTTACTTTCTCAAAGCTAGTTCAAAATGAGAATCAAATGTCGATTGTATCTATTCATAGTGACTATGGTGGTGAATTTAAAAATCAAAAATTTATTCTATAAAGAAAAGTGAATTTACCACAACTTCTCATCACCTAGAACTCCTCAACAAAATTGAGTAGTGTAAAGAAAGAATAGAATAATTCAAGAAATGGCAAGGACTATGCTAAATGAGAGTAAATTGTACAAAAGATTTTGGGGAGAAGTAGTTAGCGTAGCCTGTCATGTGCTAAACAGAGTTACCATTAGAGCAATTCTAAAGAAAACTCCGTATGAGCTTTAGAAAGGAAGAAGACCCAACATCTCTTATTTCCATCCTGTTGGTTACTCATGCTATGTGTTGAACAATGGTAAAGATAATCTTAGGAAGTTTAATCCAAAAAGTGATAAACTTATCTTCCTTGGTTATTTTTCCAATAGTAGAGCATTTAGTATTTTCATTAAGAAAACATAGACTATAGAAGAGTCTATGTATGTTAAATTTGATGAAAATAAATTAACCCCAAGTAAGGAGATTGATAGTGATGTAGATGAAAACATTAAGAAAATGAAAAAGCTATGAATATAAGATTACAGAGAAAATGTCTCAAAGAATAAAGAAATACGGGATTCAAATAGTGAGGAGGAGGTAAGTACGAGTAATGTTCCCGATCAACCCCCTACTAATGTGAGATTTATTACTACCCATCCTAGAGATCAAACATAGGTGATGTTTATGATGATGTTAGAATAAGAAAATCTATGCAGACCCTATGCATTTATTTCTAACATAGATCATACCAGCATTAATCAAACTCTAAGTGATGAAAATTGGGTTATCACAATGCAAAGAGAGCTAAACCAGCCTGAAAGAAACAAAGGATGGAACTTAGTTCCCAGATCAGAAAATATTGATGTAATTGAAACTAAATGAGTATTCAAAATTAGATTAGATGAAAGTCGATTGGTTGTGAGAAATAAAGCATGGTTAGTTGCTAAGGGGTACTCTCAAGAAGAGGGAATTGAGTTTGAGGAATCATATGCTCCTCTAGCAAGATTGGACATCATTAGAATGCTACTTGCTTTTGCATCGCACAAGAACTTTAAATTATTTTAGATGGATATAAAGACTGCATTTCTAAATGCATATATAGGTGAGGAAGTTTATGTGGAACAACTTCCTAGTTTTGAAAATGATAATCAACCTGATCATGTATATAAGCTCACCAAGGCATTGTATGGACTAAGACAAGCTCCAAGGGCTTAGTATAAATGGTTGAGCAAATTCTTAAGTGATCATCAGTTTAAAAGAGGAAAGGTTAATGCTACTTTGTTTATTAAGAATGTTAGCACAAATATATTAACAGTTCATATTTATGTGGATTATATCATATTCGATGCTACTAATGAAAACTTTATTGATATTTTTCAAAAATAATGCAGAAAGAATTTGAGATGAGCAAGATGGAGGAATTGAACTACTTCCTTGGATTGCAAATTAAGCAAAAAGATGAAGAAAATTATATGTGCCAATCTAAATACAAGAGAGAAATGCTGAAAAAATTCAAAATGAAAGAAGTAAAAGTAGCAAGCACTCATTTGAGTATATCAACATGGTTGGATAAGAATGAAAAGGGTAAACTTGTAGATCAGAAATTATATCGTAGAATGAT
Organism: Pouteria campechiana; assembly: GCA_036873735.1. Lineage (NCBI taxonomy): Eukaryota > Viridiplantae > Streptophyta > Magnoliopsida > Ericales > Sapotaceae > Pouteria > Pouteria campechiana. The sequence goes on from JAYJMB010088056.1 coordinate 7,172, forward strand.
TGGATATCTTCTTTATCTTACTGCATGTACAATTGATATTCTATTTTAGTGTATGCTTATGCGCTAGATTCAAGCTAGTCTTAGAGAACCCCATCTTATTGCAGTTAAAAAAATCTTTTAGTATCTAGTAAACACACTAAATCTAAGACTCTACTATCCCAAAGGATATAGTTTTGAATTGATTGGATATTCATATTCTAACTTTGGAGGATTCAAAGTTGATAAAAGGAGCACTAGTGAAACTTGTCAATTCTTAGGAAATAGCTAGTCTCATAGTTTCTAGAAAGCAAACTAGTTTCGCTTTGTCTACTGCAGAAGTTGAGTACATAGCAGCTAGAAGTTATTATGCTCAACTACTTGGGATGAAGCAGCAGCGCCTAGATTATGGATTGAAATATAAAGACATATACCCATTAGATGAGTCAATACTAGTGCCATATGCCTACCAAAGAATCCAATTTTACATTCTTGAATGAAGCACTTAGAGATCAGACACCATTTTATCAAAGATCATGTAGAAAAACATGATATATGTTTGGAATATGTATCGACGAATGCTCAACTTGCTGAATATTCACCAAACCACTATCCTTAGAACATTTTGCAACATTAGAAGAGAACTAGGGCATGACTAGTGTAGATGCATAGAATTTGTTATCTGTATGTATGGATGAACTATTTTGATTTGTTACTACACTTCAAATATTTGAAGTATTGCTTTGTCTTAGTCAATTGATCTTATCTAATCGTTCTGTTTCGGACAGAATTTGTTCGAAGTTAGTTTCCAATTATACGAGACTCACTTGTAGTCTCCAGTTCATACAATATCCATTTGTCCAAAGTTAGTACATGTTTTCCCAAGATTTCCTATTCCGAGGACGCATGTCCCACTTTTTTTGATCAATCAACTTGCAACTTCCAGAAATCACAGCATTTCCCATTCTTAGCAAATCTGAATTTACTTTTCCTCAAAAATCATATCATTTATTAGAATTTTACCTCCACATCCAACTATATTAACCAATCTCTACCACCATACAGTTCACTGCCTAGAACAATGAAGGCATCTAGATGAGGAAGATTAGGAAGTAGAAAGAGAAGGAAGGAAATCAAGAGTGCACCAGTTTGTCGAATGAAGAGCATCAGAATGATTTCTCACCTTTTCATTCCATTTGGTGGGATGATATTGCTTCTGAAAGAATCGATGTTCTCCTTAATCACACAGCAAATCAAAAGCTAATCTCTTTAACATCTAGCTTAACAAAAGATTTTTTTCTCATTATCTAAGCCAGATAGCCCCCACTCCATGCTAGCGGGGTGCTTGAAGAGAAGGGGAAGTGAAGTTCCAATAGCTTTTCTATCATCTTCTTCTCCCTTATGATACAAAGTTCTCCATCCTTCTCCCTCACACATTTCTACTAAATGTGTGTTCTTAAGATAGATTTTTAAGATAACTAGTTTTATATTTTGTTTAATTTTCTATGTACTCTTATCATGGAATGCAATGAAATGAAATTTATTTGTCTCTTTACATATCTTATTTTTATTCATTCCACCTTGTTATGAGTTTTTATCATGTGATTTACTGCTATCTTTTTTTTTTATTCTAACAAAAAGGGGAGGGAAAATGGGGAATTATCTCAAAAAATAATAAACTAATATAACTTCCAAAAGAATAATATTAAAAGGAATAAATCTGTAAGTCAGGGGGAGATGTCAGAAATCTGCAAAACATATTGCACAAATTTAGGGGGAGTTTATTTAACTACAAAGAGATAAATTAATCAAGTTTTGTTATCATCAAAAAGGGGGAGATTGTTAGTATAAATGCATAGTTTTGATGATGAGATTGTTAGTATAAATGCATAGTTCAGATGATAAACAAAACTCAATTAAATTATACTAATGAATATTCATCAAGTGTTTAAGTATGCAAAAACAAGTTGCAGAAGCATAAAAATATGCAGATGGAGTTCAACACTTTGGAAGAAATAGAAGAAGAAATCAGAAGCTTCAAATTCTAGTGATATTCAGATGCATCGGATAAATGAAAAGCTCAAGACAAAAATTAACATAACAAATTGATCATCTGTGCCATGAAGATCTGTTCATAGTATGTCATGATGACTACTCGGACAAAGCAAATGATGAAGCTGCAATAAAGAATTTGATCATCCACAAATTGAAGGGCATCCAAATCAATCACGGACAAAGCAGAATCAAGGAGAAGTTTATCCAAAGCCTCAAGGCAGATGCCTCAAACAAACACTAGTAAAAAAATAAAATAAAAGAAGAACTTCATCAAAAGAAAAGATGAGCTTCGGAAAAAGTAATGATTCAGTAGAATTTGTCTAAAACTTACTTTGGGTAAAAAGGATGAAGCACAAGACAAAGAAAAATGAGCTAACTTCATACATGGCTGAGCAAAGTTTGTCATATACTAACTCCAGAAAAAGCAATGGTTTAATAGGTTTGTCAAAAAATTACTTCAGGTAAATGGAATGAATCGTGGAACAAACTAAATCAGGAGAATTCGCCCAAATTTAATGCCTTCTTCCCAAAATCATGAAATAGATAGAGCAGCAGACACTTCCTTGCCCAATGCTTGCCCAAAGCAAAAAATCTATCTTCTCACTCAAGGAAAGAATGGTGTTGCAGGTCTTCTATGAGAATTAATTAAGGAGATGACAATTTCAAAAGGGGCTAATCAGAATGGTCATAATGCTGATATAAATGGAGTAATGCTGAACGAAAAAAATAACTTTGAGAGGAAAATTTTGAATTACTCATTCTATTTAGAGCTATAACCTTCATTCATCCTCCAATAGAACTAAGAGCCTTCACACTTAATCCTTCTACATCATTTTCAAAAGGCCTCCAACTACTTTCTAGGAAGATCATTTACCTCTTCATTTAAAGTTTCAAACCCTTCCCCTGAGCTTATAGTGAAATAATTGTAAAGTATACTTAAACCTTCATATCATTTTATCTATGTAATTGCCTTGACTTGGTAAGTTTTGAGCAGGCTCAACAAGATCTATGACTATCTAAGTGTAGATAAGAGCTAACTGATTTACACCCCTTAAAGCTGGAATATAGAAGATGCTGGGTGCACTAGTTTATGCCCCCTAGAGCTGGAATCTAGAAGTGTGCTAGGAGCATTTTATAAGCCACCTATAGTTGATATACAAGAGTGCTGAGAGTACTATTGTATTCTACTATAGTGAGATAGTAGAACCCAAGACATTTAGTGGAAAGTGTGCTTAGAAGAGTGGAGTAGGGATGGTTACCTGAACCACTATAAAAATCTCTATGTCTTACTTATTTGCATGACTTTTGTTTAATTACCTTGCTTGCTAGATGGACGTTATATCTCAAAGGGGTTAAGAAAAAGTTTTAAATGTCCAATTCACGCCTCCTCTTTTGGGTATTTGCCTTTCTTTAGGGACCAACACCTAGAATATAAAAGCATGTGCATCATGGACATTTAGACAATAGTATAGTGTTATACATTCAGCATAGCATGGAATTGCATGTGTATTGTATTGAATTTTGAAATGTTAGAATTATATATTGTCATGTATTGCTTTGGAACTGATCTTGATATAATATAACATTGCCTTTTATTGTGCATCATGCGTCATTGTGTGATATGTATGCCTGAGTGGCATGTATATAATGTGTGCATGTTTATGCCTCAATGGAGTGGTCTTAATTGACGCAATGTTAGTAAGATGTCCAAATGACATAGTACTTAGGATATGACACTCATGGGGTGATGCCTAGAAGATGGGGTTGTGATATGATATCAAAAAGATGAGGATATGTCTAGATGACATAGTGTGTGATAGTCATGTAATGATGAGTCTGATACACTTAAGATACGCATTAGAGATAATTGATGAATGATAATCCTTATAGAGGAATGAGGGCAAGGCTCCATAGAGGCAGTGGTTGAGCTGTCGTGAACTTAGGAGTAATCAGTTCCCATCATAATGAAAAGGGAATTGTGTTGATCCTAATATAATTATGATAAATGTATCTTCGTGAACATGACTTTTGAGGAGTCCTATTTATGAGGTCAACTCATGGATGCTTCTAAGAAAGAATCGACCAGGATATTGATTCAATAATGATGAATCTATATGAATAAGCATATCTTGATGAGAAGGCTGGTAAATGTGTATAGCTACAAATGCCTTGAAGAGACGAAATATGAAAGCTGATTTGCATATGAACTTGCATGGGAATATAGTTGCATTGTCATGGATTTATGTATATTTTAATTTTGAGCATGTTATTGCATTAATATATTGATTATTGGCTTCTATTTAGCCTACTTATTGAGTTTGCCTAGACTCACCCTATTTTATATATGATTTTTAGCTAACAGGTCAGGTAATGGAGCTCAACTCGAAGTTGGTGCTCGTGATCAGACATTAGTGGCTAAATTCTCGGTACCCTAGTGAATTTGGCATTGGAATCCCCATATTGAATATAAATTTGTAATTTGTATATTGAGATTCATATAACATACTTGTATTGGCATGTCATAGTAGTGAAAAAATGTATGTGTTGTATGTGGACAAATTCTCATGCAGGTTCGGTTATGCCATTTGTCATCATGATGCGAATTACAATTTTGGGCAACCATGGGTGTGTTTTATTGTTTATGGATGTATGTCATTATGTATGGGCATAATATATAAATGTTTGAAGATATGGTATTTTATGATAAATAGTTGTATAGGTGTGGATCCTGATATTTTAGGGCAAACTCTGTTGGATTTTTGATACAATTCTTCCCTGGAATATAAAATGGTAGCTCCTGGGGAGAGGAATGTTACATGCAGCTATCGACTAATTGAACCATAGATGTAACAATGACCTAATCTCTATTATTTCATCAGATAGTGCGTCAATCTGATGGTTGGGAGTTGCTAACTCTTCCTTTGTACTCTTAAGCTCTTGCTTTGTGGATGTTAACTCTTCTTAAGTTGAAGCTAACTTCTCTATTATTATATTCAAATATTCTTCAGTAAAAGGTAACTCTTTATGGAGTGCTATTGATGCCCCATGAGGTCAGGATTGAATTGACTCTTTGGTTGCTTCGGTATGCATCCTGAGCCCCTATTGTATCCAGAGCTCTTCACCATGACCTTATAATAGATATCTTCTGTTATCATGGGTGACTCTATAAACTCCAAACTAGCTTATAGGTCCAGCATCTTCTTCTTCACATAACATTAAAAGCATCTTGGATCATATGACAAGATAGTGAAGATGGAAAGTAAATATAAATAAAGCAACTAAGTAGTTAGTTGTACTCATGTATGCATCCTCTGTCTCTAAAGCTATAAATTTACTATCTGACTTACAAGTTTGGGTCTCTATGAATAGTTCAATATGATCAATTAGACTATTGGGATCTTCATTTTCCTATTCCACAAAAGTTAAATATTTTATATGCATGAAAGTTGAACTCTTTTCAAGAGAATTGAGTAAGTGTGTCGAACAATATTGTTACTCATTCAGCCAGAACAACCATAATCGGATTTGGCCCATGTAGTGTGTATGCTTCATCTTCTTCTATTTATCCTTATTTATCAATGAATTATGCTACATTGAAGTAAACAGGGTATATACTTATAGTTACATTCAAGTAGACAAAGTAATGGTATAGTGGATGCTCTAAGGATACACTCCCATCATAAGGAATGATGTACAAATTATTCTGAAAGTAATTGACCTGAAATTCCTAAGATTGAAAGTAACTATATAGGAAGGTCTAGTTTGGAATCTTCACTCCTAGAGGCAATGACTAACTGGATCATCACCTTAACCTAGGACTTTGCAATAACGATCATAAAAAAGTTATCAAACCCTTTTGTAGCCAGCTCTGAAGTAGTCATCAACAACCAATTGAACCCAATCTTCTTCAAAGTCCTTAATATAAACGTATAACAGTAAATAGGAGCCAACACAATTAGATGATAGTAATACAGTCATAAAATTGTTTAATATGAGTTCTAAAATGAAGACAATAATCTTTTGTACCTTTAATTCAACAATCATAGGTTGTTTTTCTAAATTAGTTATGTATGACCATTTCTTCTTGTTTAGCATGGGTGCTAATGCCCTCACAATATAGTGAATGGTCATTGGTAAATGTTTTCAACCCTATCCAGTAGTTGGCTTGCCAGTATTAGGGTCAATCTTAATAGACATTATAATGTTGCTTTTATTCATATCATTGACAAAGGAGTTCCTGGCGAGAATCATTAGTTAGTTGTTAGACCATAATACATCCATATACCAAATGTTTACAAAGAAAGATATGTGTTTTTTATTCATAATTGAATTAATTTCCATTCAAAGACATACCGCTTGTACTTGCCATTATTATTGAAGAGAAGTCTTGAGTTTCAGATCCACTAGCAATAGGATGCGGACTAGTAGCCATTGGTAATTAGGGGCCTTACGGGCATGGAGACTCTTGTGTATCCTATGAAGCCTACTCCACTAGTCTTGAGGGGTCCTAATTTCATTCATGGCTGGAGGAAGGTAGGTGACCCAGTGATCTTATAGGAGAGCTTGAAGCTACCAATGTGTGAGGCCTAAAAGTTTTGCAGCAAGAAGACTTGTATTGCAGCCAGAGATTGATAGCATATATGTGATATTTAGGAAATAGAAATGAAAATATTATGGTGGGTACAACTAATGAACTGATTATCATAATGTGCAGGAAGGAAATACCGTGAGAAAAGTGGATAGAAAGCATCACAAGCGGGCCACATGTGCACTTAGTTGCATGCACCATTGGAGTACCATTAGAGGTGGAACTTAAAATGCTCCACTAGTCCCCATTCCAACCCAAAAATCATTCCAACTCTCTCCCCTTATTCCCCAAGCTCTACAAATCACTAATTCTCATGGAATTCAACATAAATGCATTAGGTAATTGGTGACGGGCAATGTCAAGGTAATCCAGCATGAAGAAAACATCATATTAAGCGGCTTGGAGGGGTGACAGTTGCAGAGAATTCAAGGTTTTTGCATTAGAGTTAGAATTTATGGATTCTAATTAGAGGAAATATAGAGGTAAGCTATTCTACTATTAGTTAACCTTTTCCACTAAATAGGTCATTTGAATTCTAGTTTATAAAGTTGGATTTCATTGTTGAGAGGTTGAAAATTAGGGAAAACATGAATTTAGTAGTGAATTGGGTGTTTTGAATGTAGATTGCAGTATGAATTCAGTTCAAATATGTTTATGTTTAGTTTGGGATAGAAATCCCAACTTGTGGATAACATGCACACTGAAATCTACAAACTGCACTGTAGGTGTAGTACAACGTGATTAACCTTTGTTAGCAATTCTATGATCACATCTCAATTGAGTTATAGATAAGTAATCAGCAAAACCCTCATTGAGGTTGTGTCAGAAACTTAGAATGGAATTTGAAGTGAATACACTCTACAAATAGTGAATGCAATTGAATGATCATGAGACTTATGTTTCAAATGTAGGACTTCTGACTTGTGAATCAAATCTTAGAAATCACAGCTAAAGAAAAGTGTGGGGATTAAATATAAGGTAAGCAGGTTTACTTTCTTATATAATTTATTGAATTTTAGGATCATGCATCATTGATATTGTTCATTAGTATTATGAGTTGATTTTGGGTAAAGTCATTATATTACACCTTGCCTATGTTTAAACCTTGAGAATTGTGTAGTGAGAAGTTTGGAAGTAAAGAGAATTATGTATTGATGGAGGAAATGAATGTAATTATCGACTTAAGTTAGCGTATGTTGAGTATTATGAATATTTCATCAAAAGTTAAGAATAAAATGTATTATGTATGCATGATTGTTTCACAAGATAGGTGGGAATAATGGAAAATAATCAAGGTTAAATGAGGTAGATTAAGTGGTAATTAAGTTGATTAAATAAGGGCAACAAAGGAACATAAGAAATGGGTCAATAGGGCAAGTTTCCAAGCAAAACAGGTGGGCAGCAGGGTCAATGCCGCAACCTAGAAATCCCACGGCACGACATTAAACTCAAAAAGCGTAAAGAAGGGAAGATAGCAAGAGTAATGCCATGACACAAAAACTCTATGCTGCAGCACAACATTGCTATGTTGGGGCACTAACTCACTGTGAATCGTGATTTTTCCCTTTTTGAGCTTTTTACAAAACTTTATTTTTTTGAGTATATTTGTTATATTTCTTGTTGTTTTAAGGGTATTTTATAATATAATATTGTTGAAAAACATTAGGAATGAAGTAAAAACACAAAAAACATTATGTTATAAGATCCAATTGAAGAACATGGAGGTTAACTACCTAAGAGATGGTTGAACTTGGGTTTACTGATTTAATCGAATAAGATATTGGGTTGGCTATTTGATTTAATTTGGATGAATGCTTGCATGGGGATGTTTATTTGACTAAGGCTCAAATGCATGCTTGGATTCAGATACCAACCAGAATACAATTGTTATGTATTTGGGTTTGGATGCCTGCCAATTATCCTATATGTATATTTGGGTTTGAGTGCTTACCGAGATTGTTATTTGGTTATTTGGTATTCTGCTCATGAAAGGGCTTTGTTTGTGATGCTGCCTATAATGATAAAGAGACTAAATCTAGCCTATTGTGTGAGATTCCTCTAATTACTTAGAAGGTGTGGATGGAGAACTTGTAATCTATGAGTTGCAATGAGGGCGGGCTCATATGATCATGGATCTCGTAATATTCGTAGCCAGGATTGCAAGGAGAAACTAGAACACAATGACATTGTAAGATAGTTTAGTGAACTTAGTTATGGCTGAGTCCACTTAGTTGATGGTCTCCCAAGTATGGCACTGACTGTTAGTAGGCGAGATATAAGAGTCGAATGAGAATGAAGGCACAGATATGGATATGTTGAGGTAGAAATGATAATGATCCAAATAAGAGTAGAGTTGATTGGATATGACTCCTAGTTAGAAATTCTTGATCCTGCTAGTATGAGTATCATGATAGTAGTTTCATTTGCATGTGTGAGATTTTCTTTATAAATACATTCTATTGGTTATTGATTTATTTGCATACCTATTTATTGAGTTACCAGGACTCACCCTATTTTATTATATTTTTAGTTGATAGGTCAGAAGATGGAACCCAATGAGGGGTTGGAGCTCAGGAGAGGGATAGACCCTGACGTTTAGGATTCATTAAGTTTTTGTTATATTTTGTAATGTATTAAAATTATGCTTTATTTGTTATTTTAATGATGTAAATAATGTAAATTTAAGTTGCATGAATCATGATAAATTGCAATGTCATTTCTTATATAGGTGTATGAACATTTTCTACACTCTCCTTTATAGTGCGATTATGATTCTGGGCATTTATTGATGTTTGTGATTGTTTTATACAGGTATAAGAGGGTAAGTTTAGGGAAGAATCTGGCATTGGGTCCTCTTGTTACTACGTTAGTAGCACCTCAGGAAAGTGGGGCATTACAGAGTGATATCAATGCAATGTTTATGCCTAATACCCAGAAGGATAAAGATAAGTTCCAAGCTATAATGGTAGGGGTGTTTGAATGCGGTGAAAGAATGACATGCATACTTTTGAAATCATAGAAACATGGCGCAACATTAGTATGGGGCATGAATTGGAACTAGGTATTGATAAGTTGAGTTGTTATCATACTTCTATGTGGGTATATCATGCTTTATGTTGTTATATGATCATATACTCTTCCTTATACTGTAATGACCAAGGAAGAGAGTATATAAAGACAAAGCCCCTATGGTGGAAAATGAGTCACCAAGGAACACTATCTGGACTCAAGCGATAGGGGTAGTTATTAGGGAAACTCAAGCAGAAGCCTTCAGGGCTGATGAGATACCTGGGTTGATCCAGAATGAAGTTGAAGAAGGGGTAGTCGAGCCTGAGGAATGCCATGTTCAGGCAGGAATTGCAAGAATAGATAGGCCAGGCACTACAGGTCCTAGTGGTTAGGTAGTTCAACCTATGCAGCCCCAAACAATGACACCAAAGTTTGGTGCTATGATTACCATGATAGTGGGTATTGCCCAAAACTTACAAGAACCTATTCAAACTCAAAGGAGGCACATAAAGGAGCCTCAACAAATGGAGAGGCCGTGTGCAACGCCAGTAAATGTAGAACCAGATATGGAATAGACATCCCAAAGGCACCAGGGCTAGGGTTAAATATGAAAGCTTTCCAAAATATGAAGCCTCTAGTTTTTATGGGGAAGAGAGACTATCATGTGGTAAAGGAATGGTTAGCTAGTATGGAAAAGGCCTTTGCGTATATTGAATGTTCTGAAAAGCATAAGGTATTATATGGGGTTTATCAGTTGGAAGGTGAGGTAGAGCAGTGGTGGTACACTAAAAAATTGATGGTTTTTGGCAATAGTGCAGGGATGACATGGGTGGATTTTAGAAAGAGATTACTCTGCAAATATGTGCCGGCTAGTTAGAAGGCTAAGCGGGCTACTGAATTCTTTACACTATTGCAAGGCAAGAATATGATGGAAAATTTAGGTCTTTTGCGCAATTTGTACCATGGGCCCGAATGGATTCACTAGAAACAATCTAGAAATTTTTGGATAGACTGCAGTTAGATGTCCAACAGAAGCTAGCCCCTCTCAAGTGTCACACCTCGCCTTCCAAGGTGTGACTTACCATTCTGCACTGCATTTCAGCTCAATTTCTCCACTTTTAGGGTTGGGTGCTCGAGTCCCATTTTTGAAACTCGACTATTTTCTTATCAAAAATCGGACAGAGTATTCCCTAAATTATTAGGGTTTAACCTGTATAATTATTTACCAAATATAATAAAATAATAATATAAATTCTTAACATATACATACACTCGCCCACAGCCCAAGATCTGCATAGAATCATGATGCAATATGCATCCTTAAAATCCATGAACAAATTGATGATGATTAAATCATTAAGACATGCCACTACTAACAATATATTAATCTAGTTTCTTGAATATTAAATATAGCTTAATTAAAAATCTAAAAATTATAATTATACATTAATTGAAATCATTAAATATAATGATATACATATAATGGGATTCTAATCCCAACATTCAATCATATCATTCAAATGTCTTCAGTCTTTCTCAAAAATCATTTGCTTGACCTGTCAACTAAAAATATAAATAAGAAGGTGTGAGTTCCGAGCGAACTCAGTAATTAGGCATGTAATAGAAAATAGTCATGAGTAATCCACATATAAAATATTCAAATCCAAAACATGTCTAATCCATGCTTGACATTACCACGTATCCAACATTCAATGTACATCATATGTAATCATATTATTCACTATCATATTATATACAATGTTCACTTCTAATCACATTAGGGAATATTCTATCCCTAACAAATCATGCATATTCCATTATAAACCAAGCAACAATTAATTCAACCCAAGGGATATTCATTATCCCTAACCACACCAGATATCATTATTCTCAATCAAAAATGGGACATCTACTGTCCCCAATCAAAACATACAAGCCTGGATACAATCAATAGGATATTGCATATCCCCATCCAACGACATAAAAATACAAAGAAAAGCTTAAGCTTACTTACTTCAATGAAGTACACTCTCAACCGAGTTTCATGCTTTTGCTTCCACTCATGCTTCATGATTGGAAAGGCCCTACAAACATATATAACACATCCAAGTTCAATTTACACCTATATTTTGTATCAAAATAACTTGATTAAATCCTTCAAAATCGTTACAATAAACTAATAATTCATTTTTCATAATAACAATTATACATAATTCATGAATTTCCCCCCAAATTTTACTGTTCATAGATGGGTGGAAACCCTCACTTCATATGAATCATGGTTCCTCATGGCTAAGCCAACCCCAAATATCATAATCCATAAATTAAATGTTTCTCCCATGGTTTAATATCCAATACCCATCAATTTTATCCAAAATTCATTGTTCACTGCTCATATGAAACCCTAGCAAGCAAAATCATAATTTCTCATGCATAACAAGTCCCAAAATATCATTAAGCATGAATACATCATTTTCCCCATGATTTAGACAACAAAACCCTAACATTTCTCCAAACATTTCTATACATAGAAATCCTAATAACCCCAAAATTCAATTTAGGATGGGAATAAGCAACTTACCATGTAAATCAAACATGGCTGATACCCATGTATGAGAACCCAAGCTCAAAGCTCCCATTCATTCCTTTGACTTACAAAACATGAGATTTATATCCTTCATCTACCATTGGAATGACAAGAACTTGGGTTTAACCACAAGATCAAGGAGTTCTTTACTCAATTATAGAAATTTCCAAGCTAAAATAGTAAGGAGATGGGCAAAATGGGGTTAGGGCAAAGCTAACGCATGGGAGAGGCAAAATGGAATGGAAAAATGATGACATAAAATAGATTTTGGGTTTAAAAGGTTGCATTTTCTGGTCCTCCAACGCGTCACAGGACCCTTGTCGTGGCAGAAAAAAGTCTTACCATGGCAAGGACTTGCTAAATAGGCCAAAAAAATGCACTTCTAAAGCCTTGTTGTGAAAGCATATACATATCTTGATATAAGATCAATTATTTTACAAAAGGAGAAACTACTTTGATCTATATTGCATCTAACCTGGCTTATTATTTCATAATGTCTTGGATCATTCACAATTGTGCTTGAATGAGCTTGTATTTAATTTAGATGAATATTTCTCCTAAGATTTAATAACAGCAACAGCAGCAAATTATTAAACCCTAGTTGCTTCACAGATTAGAGGGATCAACAATTACGGATTTGATATCGAACCTAGTAGTAGATTGTAATGTATAATGAACTAGTAGGCCTCCTAGTAATTAAACACCACAATCATGGAGATAATTCCAGAAAAATATCCAATACT
>JAYJMB010088057.1:0-20128 GCA_036873735.1 Pouteria campechiana
CTATCGACCCGGCAAAATTAGCAAAACTTTACAATAACAAAAATTTACATTTGTAAAATTTTCCAGGGCCTTACAAAGACTTATTTGCATACAAAGTAAATATTCTTCTTACCTCTTTGGTACCCAAGCATTGGGTTCAACTATGTTAGTGAATTTGTGTGTGTGAAAAGACTATGCATAATTCTTGGGTCTTCCTTTCAATTTTGCACCTTTTTCTTACATCCTTTTAGGATCACAATCATACACTTTATGTGAAATTCTATTATAGAAATAACATGTGTTTGGAGTCCTACTAGGTGCATTGTAATCCATTTGTTTCCTCATTCAAAAATATCCTATGAACCTTCTAATATTTAAACAGTTTCCTCTTTCTTCTATGAGGTTCATACCCTTGGACCATCCACTAAATTTTTGTGGATTTTCATCATCTAAATGCTCACAACCAAGTCCCTTTTTGCTAGTTTGACCAATCATTTGCATGAAGTTGGTAATTGATTCACCTAGGTTGGAGAGTTTGTTTAACATACTATTCAATATTTCTATCACCTTTTTAAAATTTCCTGCTTTTTGTAGAGATAGATTTTTCTTTGCCAAGATTGCAGTCACTTTGACAGTTTCATCAAAGTGTCTCTTGTTTTCAGTAAACTTTTGGCCAAGAGTTTCAAACTCATTGAAGAGAGAGTTGTATGATTGCTGTAATTCATCAAGCTTTCTACATTTTGTATAGTTTCTACTCGAGCTTGAAAAATCAGAACTATTAGAATAATAAGAATTTACCTTAGTCTCTAGTTTTGTTGTGCAATGTTCTTTGGTGGAGAGCTAACTTGTTGATTCATTCTCTAAGGGGGCCATGTAGCATATTCTTGCAAGGTTCTCCACATAATTGTCATCTCTCTCGCTCGATCTTATATCTAAGGATTCTTCATCATTTATATACATTCCTCTGGCTTGATTTCTTGACAACTTCTTGATTTTTTTATCTTTTTTGTTCTTTTCTTTTCTTTCTTCTCTATCATTCACATTCACTTTTTCTTCATTAAGACACATTGCAAACATGTGTCCTATTTGTAGCATATGGAAGGATCTTTCTTTCTTTGAATCTTCTTCTTCTCTCCTTATTGTCTAGGCTATCTTCTTGAGATATCACCTTTTTTGCTCCTCACAAACTTTCTGAAGTTTCTGGCCAGCATGGACACGTCATCTTCAAACTATGATGTAGATTCACTGCTACTCTCCTTAGTTGCTTTGAGAGTAATGGTTTTCTTCTATTTAGCTATCTCTTCACTTTTGCTTTTGATCAGCTTGTGTGACATTAGAGAGATGATAAGATCATCTATCAAGAGCATGTTTAAATCCTTTGCTTCTTCTATTGTAGTGATTTTTTGGTTCCAAGACTCTAGTAGCGCCCTTAAGATCTTCATAACCTGTTCAAAATTAGAAACTTCTCTTTCTATGCCTTTCAAAGCATTAGTAATTTTAGAGAATCGAACATACATTTCAGATATGCTCTCTTCTTCTCTCATTCTAAAGCTTTCTAATTCTCCTATCAATATATTCTATTTGGTCCCCTTGACCTGTAAGGATCCCTCATAAATAAATGCTAACTTATACCAAATATCCTTTGCAATATTGCAAGAAGACACTCTATTTGAACTGACACTGATCTCATTAGTAGGAAGGGTGACTCCTACTTCAGTGGCCTTCCAAGAATACATGTCATTGACCATAATAAATTAATTCATTCTCAACTTCCAATAAGCAAAGTTGGTTTTGTCAAATAAGCGAGGCTAGGTAGATGATTGCCCCTCGGCAAATGCATGAGCAGAGGATAATGGGTTACCATTGGATCACTATAAATATTTATGTAGCCTGCTCTAATACCACTTGTTGGTCCTGAAGGTTAGACAAATATTCCAGAGGGGAGGGGTGAATTGGGTAATCAAAAACTTTTGTTGAGACCCCTTTTCCCGTTAATGTCCCTCTAGCAAATAATGCAATCAACAGTTGACACAAAAATGATAAAGACACAAGGATTTTTATAGTGGTTCGAGTCAACACTCTACTCCATTCTTCCAAGAACACTTTGGTCTTAGTGTCTTGGGTTCCACTATCTCACTATAGTAGAAATACAATCAGTGCACCAAGCACTCTTCTGGATCAGCTTTGGGGGGCATAAACTATGTAGCTTCTATCTATAAGATTTACTTCAACAGAAAATCACAAATCTTCTTAAGCCTGGTCTCAAATGCCAACTTAAGGCAATCACAAGAGAAAGAGTACAAAATTTAAACACACTTATACAAGTGCTTCACAAAAAGCTCATGGGAAGAAATATGAAACTTGAATGCTGAAGTAAATAGTCTTCCCAAATGGTAGTTAAAGGCCTTTAAAGAATGATATAGAAGATTCAAGTATGAAGGCTTAAGTGAATAGAAGAAGATTAGGTTCTGTAAAGATGTAGCAATGAAGTACTTCATTATTTCTTGGTTATCTTCTTTGCCCCACCATTACTCCTTTATATTAGCTTTGAATTTCAATCATTAGTGGTAGGTGACCTCCATTAAATGCAGTACACTATTCTGATTAGCTCTTATTTGAAAATGACATCTTCTAATTATTTTCAGCAGGAATGTGAAAAAGCGCCATTCTTGCCAGAGAAGAAGTGAAGTTGCTGGTTTAGGCATGCATTAAACTGAGAGTTGCTGCAATGAGTTGATTGAATCATCATTTTTGAAAGGAGCTCATTAAATTTGGACAAAGTTGGACGATTTGAATTGTTTGAGGAAAAGTTTGGGAAGATGATGCTTCACCAAAGTTAATTTTAGACAAAAACTTCTCTTTCAGCTTACTCTATTTTGACAGTCATATTGTCCGAGATTTGATTTCGGATGAACTTTACTTTCAACTTTGTACGAAATCTTCTTGTTCTACTTTGTCTAAAGTTAGTTTCGGACACACTTGACAATTGCATTTCAAATGAAGTTTTCTTTTGTTTTTTGGCATTTTTCTGTTGGACAAAGTTCTCTTTTGTATTTTGGCTTTCTTCAGTCAAATAAAGTTCTTCTCTAGGCATTGTCCAAAGTTAATTTCGGATGAACTTCAAGTTGTGGATGAAGCCGATCAACCTGATCTTGGACAATCTTGGATTCAGACAAAATATTTGCTTCTTTAGTTTTGTCTTAAGCTTTGCTTTGTCAAAAATGTTTGTCTTTTTCATTAATATGGAATCTAGGATAGATTGACATCTTAGAGCACATTCCTACTCATGCATTCTATTGATTTTCCTTAGGTTCTTTACTTTTGCAATCTGTTTCTACATACTAAGCACTTGACAGATATTCATTAGTACATAACTTAATCAAGTTTTGTTTGTCATCAAAATTATGCATTCACACTAACAATAGTGAATTACTATAGTTCAAAAATCTAGATATCAATAAAAAGAGTAACTACCTCAAATGCTTTGCATAGAAAAATAATAAAATAAAACCATTAAAAATATTATGAGAGCAAAATTTGCAGCAAAAAAGGCACCTAATCGGCAGCTAACAAAAAAATTTAATGAAGGCAACAATAAAAAGACATTTTAGACAAATATAAACTAGTTAGGCATTAATTAAAACTTTTAATGGGCAACAAAAATAAATAAAAGGAAGAAAAAGACTGCATGCTATTGAAAAAAAATGAACAAAAGGGCATTTTACCTAATTTGTTCACTTCTAAAGCTTTGCATGGCCCAAGCACTACACAACAACATTTGTTGTTAGCTAAAGAAGACAACATTGAAGAGAAAGAGGCTAGCTAATGGGAAAATGGGGGAAAAATCTACATGCCATTGTTGGAAGCTTAAGGAGTAAAAAAGGAAGGGAAAAACAAAAACAAAAAACAAAAGATGGAAGATAGTTTTTTTTTTTTTTTTTTTTACAAGATAGCCCTTATAAAGTGGATGCAAAAAACAAGAAAGAGAGTGAAAAATAAGAAAAAAAAAGACAATGGGAAGAAGATGGAAGATAGAAAATAGAAGAAAAGGGAAGAAGGGAGAAGACATTGTAGAAAAACAACAAAAAAGAAAGAAATGGAAAAAAATAGAAAAATAGATACTTACTTGTGAGTCGATCAACCATGATGCTTTCTTCTTCCTCGATTCATGCAGTCAATGATAGAGGATGACATGGAGCTTTTTTTTTCCCTTCTCTTATGTCACTTCTCTAATGTGATTCGCCAGAATGGAAGAAAAAAGGGTTTTGAAGGGAAGATTGAAAGCATCTTCTGAAAGAAGCTATGTTTATTTTTCTTTCTTTTTTTTAATCGTAAAGCAACATTTCAATAAGGTGCATAAGGCACACACCTCATGCTTAACCAATAAAGCATGCCTTTGTGCACCTTGGGTGTGCCTAATTGAACTCACCTTGCTTATACCTATCTAGGTGTTGATCTTGCACCTATGCACTTGTGCACCTAGGTGCACCTTTGACAATAATGATTAGGACCAAATGCATTTGTTCTTGACATGCCTCTAGATATGTGAATTAATTTAACTTTCAATGTGAAAGATTTGTTTCCTTACAGAGGCACTTTTAAGCCTCCTCTTTTACCAACAAGAATACCTAACTAAGGGATTTTTTCAGATTATGATTTTTTTCTTGTTCTACCCCAAACATAGTTTACACCCACAGATCAAGTTGAGAGTATCTTTCAAGATGAGATTATTACTTCTTTTTTAGGAAAACTTCATAGGTATCTTGTTAAGTGGAGGAACAAGCTTGACACTAATGCTACATAGATATTTGAAGAAGAGCTTCTAACATTGGATCTAGATTTTCTTGATCAGTATCATTAGGCTAATTCTTGAGCAAAGCGTTCTTCCAAGTTGGTGAGAATTGAAGAAGATCATGATGTGCACCCAATTCGTAACTATTCTAGGCATAATCATAGATATTAGGATTTGTTTATTTGATTAAGGATATTTAAAACATTATGTTTGGGTTAGATGATTATTTTTAATATTTTATTTTTTATGTAAATTTTTAGGATTTTATTTTTTAGTCTATAAATAGGGTAGCTTGTATTAGGGTTGAGTAACACTTTATGATTGAAATTTATTGCTTCTGTTTGTCTTAATTCTCCCTAAATTCTCCCTACTTTTCCCCTTTCTTCCCTTCTTATCACCTTGAGAAAATTTTTCCTCTTTCTTCTCTTTTCTTCCTACTTATACTATATTAGTAACTCCTCACATAATTTGGATTGTGTATAGAACCTTAAACTTTAACACTCAGAAATAGCAATCCATCTTAAGAAAAATGGAATCCAACATAACTATTGATGGAGGCCATTATCAAAGGCACATCTTTCAAATCCAACTCCTACAATGTTGATTTTTGGCAAATCCGAAGGCCTCTCGCTTTGAGTCCAACAACTCACAACATCAACAACCCCTTTACCATCTGCTTAATTTCCTACAGCCCACAACCTTTGAAAAGAGGTTTTCTAGTGTCGCCAAAGCATTATTCATCAGGTTTGACGTCACATAGCTTTCGCAAGATCATCTTCTTCACTTTCAATGTCATCAACCCCTCTATAGTTGCCGCCGTCAATCTTCCTTGCAACCAAAGCCATTGAAATGAGAACCTAGTCGATTGCAATTAGCCCTCCAATGTTGTATCGTGGTGGGTTGGAACCTAACTTCACCAACCTCCATTCCCTAGCATGAAGAAGATAGTTGAAGAGCTTCTGTTTTGAGTTTTTTTTTTCTCTAGATAAATTTCACACAAACCCTTCTATTTTTTTATTTAAAATTAAGTCTAGAAAATTTTGCGGTAACAAGCCTTTAGTTCATGGAATTAGCAAATAGGTCCCTATCCTTGGAGAATTTACAATTTAGCCACTAATTTTGCTAGAAATTACATAAAAGCCATTCTTTTTAAAATTTCAAAGAACTCTCTCTTTCAAAAATTGCAAAACAACCCTT
The DNA here is from genome assembly GCA_036873735.1 of Pouteria campechiana. Lineage (NCBI taxonomy): Eukaryota > Viridiplantae > Streptophyta > Magnoliopsida > Ericales > Sapotaceae > Pouteria > Pouteria campechiana. The sequence continues at coordinate 5,969 of JAYJMB010088057.1, forward strand.
GTCATTGCTGAAATTGCAAAAATAGCAAGTTTTTTTTTCATAATATTGGCAACACTAGCTTTTGTAAATTGCAATTTGGTGTTTAGACTTTGTAGATTGCTACATTAGTGCTTAAGATGTGTGTTTTTTACTTACCAAATGGGTGCATTCTTTCCTAAATTGGAGATTTTTGTGAAATCATCATAATAATTTGTAGTTTATTTATTTATTTATTTGTGATTCTATCTTTTATTTAATTAATTATGATTTCCATCTCAGATTAGCATCTTTTGTATCCTATACCCCTTATATTCTACCTTATTCCTAAACCATCATGGTTACTATTGATGAACTTGCCTCTAAGGTAGAAGCCTTGTACAAATCCCAAGTAAAGATTCCTTATCCAAAATCCTAAAAAAAAGATGAGAGATGTCTTGGACACTCGATTTAAAGCACATACCGATCCCATATAAACTCGAGTAGAAACTGCCTTAGTCAACATGAATAAATGAATAGATCAAATGAGTCATGAAATTGTGTGATTGGCAAAATGTCCTATTGATAACTCAATGGATGATTCTCAAAGATTTATCACAATATTAAATTCCTATAATGTGAAAAATCTTAGAGTCTCATAAATTTTGATATTCAAAACTTAAGTATTCTCCCAACTCTTGTTGCATCAAGGATTAATCAATCACAAGTAAACACTGATAGGGAGATTCAAATTGAGAACTTGAGACAAGCATCCTTTTCAAAAATAAAAAATAATGAACAACTTGGTCATAGATCATAGGCATTATGTTGGTGTCCTACAAAATTTGACTAAAGGTGTAATTCTTGAGGATGAGTTCAAGGGTCACTTTAAACCTAAGGGCACAAATTGGTTCGGTTCATACCAGGTTGGGGTCATCCCAACCCTAACCCTAATCATAAAAAAATTACCCAATCCTACATATAGGGCGGGTCGAGTTGTCCTCATCCCAACCATACAGATATGGTAGGTTAGGTTGGCTTCGCTCGACCCTCACCCTATAAAATTATGCATTTTTCTTGCATAACTAAAAAGAAATAAACTAAGAAAAAGGAAGTTCCATTGCTCAATTAAAAAGAACAATAAAGATGATCCTTCACAAATCTAAGTTCAATGTAAGCATTGAAAACCTGAAAATATTGCTCAAAACTTATGGAAATGATCTATTTAAAGGCATATCAAGTAACAAATCTTGTTCAGAATTACTGTCTTTTAACTGTAGAGAATCTATTAAACTCCCATTGGATGGGAACGCAAATAGCTTCTTGGACCAAATGAAGAACCATCATTGTATATGTTCACATCACACCTCACTATGATTAGGTGAAATGATTTTATATCAAAAAGATTTCCACTACTGCATTTATGGATTCTTTTGGGGCTTCTCAATGCTCCATTTGCTTCTGGATGTCATCAAATAATAGAAATCAATATCTAAAAAGCAATTGAGGAAGAAGGTGGCATTGAAGTCCTTGAGGAAGATGGGTACAATGGCAGTTGTGGCTTCTTCTATAGATAACAGGGATAGGGTGTTTAGGATTTTAGAGGAAACATTTTTTTAATGTTTATTAGTAGATCGGGTCAGTTCGAGTTTTCACCTATTGACTTGTCCTGCCCCCTTAACCAAAAGGGTTGTCCAAACCAGGTACCAAATAGGGTTGGGTCACATGTGGGTTCGAGTTAACTCGCCCCAACTTGTACCCCTATTTAAACCTTAATCACAACAATGTAAGAATATTGGTAGATTTCCTATAAGTAATCCTCGTTATTATGATGTGAATGATCAAAAGAATTTTTTTGAGGATAATGATTTTCAAAGAAAATTAAGGTTGATGTTTTTTGCTTTGAAGATCGGTTTAATCCTAACATCTTCATGACCTGGATGAATGAATTGGAAAATTGTTTTAATTGGTAAAGCATGTTGGATGCTCAATGCATCAGCTTTGCTAAGATGAAGTTAGTGGGATCAATTCAACATTATTGGCTAGGAATTAAGCAAGACATCAAAGAAGGTAGATAGGCATATATCACCACATGATCTGAGATGAAAAATAAATAGAGAATGAAACATATGCCTCATTATCATCAAGACCAATTGATAGAACAATAGATGAATGTGAGGGAAGGAACTTTGAACGTCACCAAATATGATAAAAAATTTGATGATTTATTTTGGAGGTGTAGAATTGATCAAAATCAAAGGTAGACATGCCCTAAGTTAATCAATGGGCTTAGACATGATCTAAAAAGGGAATTTATTTTGCATGCGCCTTATAACATGGAAGAAATTGTCTACAAAGCTTTAGAATTAGAAATATTCTAGCCAAAAAACCCATAAATTAGTCTATCCCACTCCAAAGAGTAAATGAGCCTTTATAGTCACAAGTCATATAATCTATAGGGAACACAAATGTTGTCAAAAAACATCAACTAGTAACCTCACAAATACTATTTCTAGTGCTTGTTTTAAGGGGGTTTTAGATGTTCTGGAATACATCATATCTCATAGCAATGTCCTAATCGTACCTAACCATAAAATTTGAAGACAAGGACTTTCTTGAGGGTTTAAAAGTAGATTGTGTTGTTGAATCCCTTGAAGAACCTTCTATCTATGAACTTGATGATCTAGGTTGATTAACTAAAATTCAAGAGACTTATCTATATGAGAGAACTTAGGAATTTAGAACTTTGAATTGCTCATTGTTGAATTTGTATGAATCGGTCTGCTTGTTTGTCCTTCCATTATTTAATTGATTCCTTAATCATAGTTTACAAGTCAATCTAAGATGAGAAATTACTTTTTAAGCAATGAAAAATTGAATTTATAATCAATGTGTTTCATAGGAGTCAAAATTTTAGTAAATAATCTCTTATAGCTTGTAGAGATATTATATAAAATTTAGTTCATTCTACTATATATATATATATATACAGAGAGAGAGAGAGATTCATGAATGTTCAAGCATGACATGATACATCTTATCTTATAACATTCTAATATGATTACTCACTTTAAGGCTCAATACTTTTGTTATCTTATTGATTCAAAACTTTGACTTGTTTCAAACAATTTACAACAAAGGTTGAAAATCAAAAATAAAAAATCTTAGAAGTTCTTCATAATGATAAGGGCCAAGAATATTTATCTAAGTAATACAAATAATTTCTTAAAGTCAAAAGGAATTTTAAGGCACATAACTATTCAAAAAACTTTACAAAAAAATGAGATTATAGTGGAAAGGAATCACACTTTTTTAAACACAACAAAGTTAATGATTGTATAATTGAATCTCCAAATTAATTTCTAGAAAGATACCCTCCTAACTAGTTTTTGTGATTTCAATATTTTTAGCGAAATTATTGCTAAAAATATCACTATAGCCATTTATCAAAATGTTCACGCCATTGAAATTCAAAAATCTCACATGTTGGGAGAAAATAATTAACCAGATTTTGCCCAAAATCCCAAGATTATCTTTAGAAATATTAATAAAATTGAAATTTTTCCCAAAATTTTTGAGATTTTGGGGAAAATCTAGTCCCTTTATGACTAAACACGAAAAAAGGGGGAGATTCCCCTCCATTTCACCACATGACTTTGATAAATCCTTATCGAGTATTGCTTACCCATTTTCGAAGCCTCCACAACAAGATTTGTGAAAAAATGCTGATTTAAGCTTCGAATTTGAGAATTTTTACTAATAACTAGGTGGTTCTTTCAATTTTGGTAAGATCTCTATCCCGACTATTTTTTGGGTTTCGAAATCTTCCCTAGAAGTTTCAAAACTCATTTTCAAAGGGATTGGAGCTTGATTCGAACACCAAACAACTAGATTTTGGTTATAAATCGAAGATCTTCAAACGATAGCTTGGGGCTAGTTCGTCAAATTCTTCCATACGCCCAAAAAGTTGATTTCAAACTAATTCCCAGTAAATGAAGGTTCAAAATCAGCAATAGGGTGTTCTATTAGAGTTTGGGAGAGGTAAAACCTTGTTCTTTATATTTTTTCATTTTAAAACTAGTTCAATTTGAGTTTTCTCCTTATTTAAAATATGTAATATAATTATCTATAGACTTAATTTGAGTTTATAAAGTTTGAGACTAATTTTGTGTTTAAAAAATATTTGATATTTTTTTACAAACTTAATTTATCCAGAAAAATGGCTTTGTTCATTTTTTACAACATAACATATTTTTTAGCTATTTTTGTTACTTAAATAGCTTATAATAAAAATTATCTACAACTCCAACTTTGGATTTACAGTATGGAATCAAATGATTGGGTTTATGATATTCAATGATGTCTTCATTTCAGGTTCAATATGTCTAATTCCAATAAAGGTAGTAGAACCAAACCGCAAGATGTGACTTGGGAGCATGGGAAACCAATGAAAGGGTATCCAAATGGGGTAGATTGCAATTATTGTGGTAAAAAAAAAAGTCTAGGGGCATTACTAGGTTGAAGGAGCACTTGGCTAGGGGTTATAAAAATGTGAAGAATTGTCCTAAAATGCCTCCCGAAGTCAGAAAGTTGATGAAAAAAGTTTTATCTTTAGGAGTGAGTTTCAAGGAATCAAGAAAGTAAAATAAGAGAATATTAAATGACAAATTACATGGATTTTCAAATACAGTAGATGCTGATGATAAATTAGATGAGGAAGATCATGATAATGATACGAAGAGAGCTATATATATGCATCTAGAGCGGAACAATGGGAAGTAAAGCAGATGAACAGGTTAGAGAGGAATAGGTCAATATTCCATAGGTCTATTAGGGAGGTTGATAGAGGTAGTAGGGGTAGTAGGGGTGGTATAAAGGGTAAAATTATGGGATATTTTCAAAAGTAGAGAAAGTGCGACAATAGTTGAACCTAAATTGTATGAGCAAGTGGGTGGAGTATAGAAGAAAATAAAGGAAATGTTTAATAAGGGAAGGGACAGTGTTTCCCAGCTTAGAAATTTTGGATCAAAGTTTTATTTTACAATGCAATTCCAATACATGTAGTAGATATAGTCGCATTTAAGAACTTTGTAACTATCTCTCGAAGAAGGGGAGAATGTAAAACCCTCTATGGGAGGGGACATTTATGGAAAGAATTTAAAGGAATTGGTGATATGATAAATGACTAAATCAATAATCAAAAGCATCATTAAGATACTTATGGGGTTACCATCATGTGTAATGGATGGATGGGCCTACAAAAATGTCCATAATAACTTTTATGGTGTACTGTAAGGGATATCAACATTTATAAAGTCAGTAAATGCATCGGCATACGTAAAGGATGCCCACTACATCGAACAGGAATTAAAGAAAATGATAGACTGGGTTGGTTCAAATCATGTAGTGCAAATTGTTACTAATAGTGGGAGTGCTTAAAAAAAGCTAAAAAAAATACTAGATGAAAGATATTCTTTATATTGAACCCCTTGCATTACACATTGTATTGATTTGATGTTAGAAGATATTGGTCATTATCCATCTCAAAAAATGATTAAAAATGCATGTAAAGTGACTAAGTTTATTTACAATCATAGTTTGGTTCTTTTCATATTTTATACGACATCTGGATATAATAGAGAAATTATTTATCCTAGTAAGATGAGATTTGCTACAAATTATATTACATTGGAAAGCTTGTATAAGGCTCATCAAGCCCTCATCATAGCTTTCAACTCAAACGAGTGACATGCCTCAAAATATAGAAAGATGGTAGAGGGGAAGAGAATATAGGATATTATTATGACAACTACATTTTTGGATCATTATAGATAGGTATTTGGCATACTAGAACCTATTTACCAAGTTCTAAGAATAGTAGACAATGATACATATCCATCCATGGGTTCCATGTATGAGTCCATTAATTTTATGATGCAAGCAATCAAAGAGAACAATCCCAAGCGTGTAGATTGGATTTTGTAGAGTATAAAGGCTCATTGGGAGGGCATGCAAATTCATCCCCTACCTGATATTGGTGAGTATGTGATTTAATAAGTCCAATTTCATCAAGTATGTGTAGAATTTTTCTATTTACATCGACTAACTTAAATTCTAATTTTTGCGGTGTATTACTGAAATCCTAAGTATCATTATGAGCAACAGCTAGGTCAAGATGTGTGATTTAATAAGTCCAATTTCATCAAGTTTGTGTAGAATTTTTCTATTTACATTGACTAACTTAAATTCTAATTTTTGCGGTGTATTACTTAAATCCTAAGTATCATTATGAGCAACAGCTAGGTCAAGATGCCCTGCTTGGCACCTTAGTTTTTAAAGTGTTTGAAATATTTTTTTCGTAACAACCCCAATGCTAGAGATGTTGTAAGTGAGGTAATGTTATACAAATTAATATATTTATATCATTTCAAGGATAGTTTGTTGATCAAGAATTACATATTAATAATATTTATTTTTTTCAATGTTATAGTTAATGTACTTCTAAGATGCCACGGGGTAATTTAGAATGAATGTAGTAATCCAATCAGGATGTAAAGCTATGCCATGTATGTAGAGGATAGTGATTTAGTAATATGTTATTTACTTTTTTATTTTAAATTATGGATAAATCCAAATTTTCTTTCATAGGTGAATGGTGGAATTCTTATTAAAGGGAAATACCAAAATTGAGACTATTGGCATGTAGATTATTGAGTCAAACGGTATCTTTATCCCTATGTGAGCATAATTGGAGTATATTTTCTTTGATTCATACATGAAGAGGAAACAAGTTGGGATAAAAGAGGCTACAAGATTTGGTATTCTGCCATTATAATATGTGGCTTCGGGAATGATTGATTTGATTTGAAGAAAGCCCTCTTGAAGATCCATTGGACTTAATGATGATAAGGCATTATGCTCACTTAGAGAAAAGTAATGAAAGAGAGGACCCTATATATGAGTGGCTAAGATCCAATGATTTAGATACTAGAGATAGAGGATCAAAACCTACTATTAATATAGTTCATGAACAAGAAGTAAATGTATAAAGAATATTGGAGGATAAGAGAACCCCAATACATGACTTCGATCTATTGACAAGATTTGAAAGCACTTCTCAATTAACCATAGTCTTCTTCAAGAATAAAAGGTAGTGGTAGTAGTAGTGGTGATGATGATGAGGAGCATGGTGGTGGTGGTGGTGATTATAGGAGTGATGGTATATGTGGTACTTCAAGTAGCCAAAGACCTCTTTGCCCATTCATATAAAAAGCAAACTTCCAACATTCTACGCAAGATGATTATGGTTCATGACCGCCTATGAGATCCTATTTGAGAAAGTATGAAAGTAAAAAAAAGTGGCCTTTATAAAAGATGATGACTTGGTAGATAGTATGGCTATGACATCTAATAGTATGTATAGTAGCGAGCAAGGGTCTAGTTATGGGTATACACCATTTAGCCATCATGTTAGAGATTATTCTTAAGAATCCCAATAATATTGTGTTGAAGATTTGAAAGATTATTCTTAACAATCTTATGGTCAAATACTATATCATTCAGATAATGGAACTAAAGCATCTTCATCTTATGTTTGGGTCATACAACTTATATTCAAGTGGTTTTTATGATTATTAGGAGGAACCACCCAAAAAAGTTCACATTGATGATGAAACTAATGAGCCTGCATGAGTTTCTTTTTGGTGGTGAGGTATAGTAATAACATGATTTTATATTATATGCATATGTCTAACAACGTTTCTTAACCTAAATCTTCCATTTAGTAGTATTAGACAATAGATATCTACTTTAGTCACTTTTGCATTATTAGTATGTTTCTCTTATGTCATACATGTTAACAATTAAAGTGATATTTTTTGTTCTAAATGTGAATTTAGATTTATCATGATTTATTATGAAGTTTTATGAAAAAATTAATAACTTTTTTCATTTTTAATTTCTTTTTAAATTTTAGCAAAAATTTTTAGTGAAATTATCAATAATTTCTCCAAAATTAGCAAAATTTTCTCCTTTTAGGCTTAGCAAAATTTTTCCTCTTAACAAAACTACAAAACCTTTAAATTTAGTTTCTATAATTCATAAGGGATGATAGATAGGTGCACATTATGTAAAATTAAATAAATTTAATTGTATCTATAATTTATAAGAAAAAATAATAAGATTACTCAAATATGAAATATAATCCCATGGAAGGTATCAACTTTGGTTAAGCCAAGCAAGAAAGGGGAAAATGAAGAAGTCAATATCCTAATTGAATGTTGAATTTTTTTGAATATAATTTTAGGCAAGTTGAATTGGGTGTGCCTTAAGGTAGAAGAGGTGAGCTTGAGTGCAACTTGAGCCTAGGCTCACCTTTAACAACTATGGAAATGACAAAAAGCTTGACTTGGAAGGCTTATTTTTGTAGGAACGTGAAGAATATATTCATAATGCTTCTAACAAACATAAAAAGTGAGATCTAAAGCTAATAAGAGTATCATTATGAAGTATTTTAAACTCTTAAAAGGGTTTTGTAATGTGTTGTAATCACACAAATAATAGAATAACTAATAGAAATTCATATGCAGTAGACTTCTTTGAAGAGGACTTCTCAAGTGTTAGTTAAGTCAAGAAGGATCTTAAAATCTATCAATTTCAAAAGATCCAAATTGATGCACATTATCTCATAAGAAACATGATGACTCACAACCTCATCCAATGATTGTTGAAGATGTTAGGAGCAACACCTTACCTGGTAAGAGTATCCTCTTAAGTGAGTCTCCAAATAAGCACTTTGATAGTACAAAATATACTGATACATCACTTCACTTTATTTGAAACAATATTGAGAAAGGTTAAGTAATCCAGAATCACATCTCCACTAAATCATGATTGTCTATCCTTTTAACCAAGCCCATTGTTAGAGATTCTTCCATGAAACATTATAAGAATTTGGGCTTACATAAAATTTTATATGTTTGCATTTGACAAACATTCTTAGTATTTTATGCCCATAATTGATATGATATTATAGATATTAGCTTGGATTGATTGCCGCTAGGCTTTAGTTACCTTCTCACATGAGTGATACCCAGGATCCAAAGCCCACATTCACACTTAATAAGCTTATGACCACACAGGCTACTGCTTAGGGAGAGCCTACTATATCTATGCCTACTCGAGATCCTTACACTACTTCTTAGTAGGAGGAGAGACACTTGGAGATTTTATTTCTCATGTTTATAAATTATGTGGTCTAAGGGGGAGATAAATTTTTGGGAGAGAAAATCATGTTCTGTGAGAATTTGATACTAAGAAATCATGTAGTGAGTTTAATATGTACTCTCTTTATGAAATTTGACATACATTTCTAAGATTGCCTGAAATAGTATGGATCATGATTTGACAACTTTTGTGCTTGGATTATAATTATGAATGATTATGCTAGCTTTTGAGATTAATTTTTGTAATTGCCAAAAAGGGGGGAGACAAATAACTTTCATATTTGTTTTGGTTGATTGTTTGATTGGCATTATTGGTTGATTGGAAATTTTTGATACATTTGTGAATTATATCATGATGTTGACGTATACTTGCTAGTTAAGCGTGATGATATATGTATACATACATAAAAGGTAAGATTCAACTTGGCTTGATTTAGTTAACATACTACTATAAGAAAATTTCACAAATACTCAACTCAAAGTTGTTTGTATATTTTGAAAACTTTTGAATAAGTTAAATACTTTTAAAAGTTTATTTCTACTTGGACTGAATGAAACTTCAATTTTAACATGATTATAGTCTCAAAGTGTATGTTAACCTATAGAGTCTAATCGTCCTACTTAGCTTGATTTTGATGATGACTATAATTAGGCAGCTAAGTTTTGATGATGAGCAAACATATGAGTGAAGAGTTAAGGTACTAACTAATTACTTTCCAAGTGATGTAGTGGTAATTTGTTAAGGAGAGTAATTATTTAGTTTAAAGCTTATCAAATTATGCATGCAAAAGAAGATAATTAAGGAATGCTCAAATAGAAAGAATAAGAAGAAATTCCAAGCTTCAGAAAATATACAAACTTCATTAGAAGTTATTCAGAACCTTGTCAAAAGTTCAAAAGCAACTAAGAATGTCATCTAAAATAACTTTAGAATTAATTCCAATCTCCAAAAGTACCTAAAAGTATGTTAAAGATAAATTAGAACCCCTTCAGAGATAAGGTGTGTAGCTCAGAAGCATTCCTAAGTCTTCAGAAACACTTTAGAAGTAAAATATTCTACCTCAGAGAAATCTTCTATAATCAAGAGTTTGTCAGAAGAACTTCAGAAATGCTTCCAAGTCTCAGAGATGTCTCAGAAGAATGGCAATAGTGAAATAGATTAGAGAACTTCAGAAAGACTTTCAAGGCTCAGAGATGAATCAGACTAAATATCTACTTTCAGAAGTTTATCAAAAGAAATTCAAAAAGTTAATCTTGCACTTAGAATCTCGTTAGAAACAACTTTGAAGTCATTCTGGTCAGAAGCCAAGAACAAGATTCAAGAAGCACATCAAAAGAAAAATTTAAGCTTCAGAACCTTATCAGAAGTTATTCAAAAGCAACATATAATCCCTTCAAAGATGTATTAAAAAATCTAAGAATCAAGAAGTAAATCAGAAATAGAATTCAAGCTTCAGAAGTTCTTTAGAAGTTTATCAAAAGCAAAAATATGATCGTTGAAAGCATCAGAAACAAAAATCAGCCTTTAGAAGTTCTGAAGAAGAGCTTCAGAAGTTCTGCATTAAGTATACAATGATAACTGGTGTGCTGTCATAGGCAACCAAATTTAAAACCTTGCTCCAATTGAATTACTTGTAGTAGTGTGAGTAAGGGTCAATCCCATGGAGAGTATCTAGTTTAGTTTCATGCAATATAATCAAGAATGGGGGGTTTTAAGTGTAATGAAAGAAACTTTGCAACAGAAATCTATTAGAGAAGAAAACCTTGGTTCAAGTCAACATTCACCATCAGAATCTCATAACTGATCATTGATACAATTATAAATCAATTCATACTTCAAATATTCAACATTGGAATTATTTTTCCTATCTCTCCTTTGACATAGTAAATTAGAAACCAGCATTCTAATTAACCTTGACTACTAAACACCCCAAACCAACGCTAAATGTTTAATCTAATAACAGCCTTAAGATTTGTAGATATTGGTAAAGCTAAACAACATAAACACCAATAGTTGTATTTAATTTAATTTAGTCAAATATTCTTCCTAAGATTTAATAACTACAACAATAACAAATTATTAAACCCCAGTTGCTTTGCAGATAAGAGTAATCAAATAATTACAAATTTGATATCTAATCTAATAATAGATCGCAATGAAGAGTAAACTAGTAGGCCTCTTAGTAATTAAATACAACAATCATGAAAATAAGCATAGAAGAATATTCAATACTCAAAGTATGTCTCAAACAATTAAAATAAATTAGATCTCATAGTATATTGATTCTAAGGTTTCTGTCTCCTTAAATGAAGAATAAAAGTTTAGCCATGCAGGGCTATTAATTCACAAATAAAATAAAATAGAAAAGAGAGAAGAAGAAGATTTTCTATCAAAATCTACCAAAAAGTCCTTAAACCCTAGCAAAAGAACCCCTCAAAACCCGAGGGAACTACTATTTAAACGGAGCCAGAAATACGCAAAATTCATAAAATCCACAAAATTTGAAAAGTGTTGGCTAGACACTGGCACCACTAGTGCCGGATTGGCACCACTAGAACCACCAGGCTTTCCAATGGTCGGGTGGTTGAATGGGTGTTGGCATCAGCGACGTCGGTCTACTAACTCTGGTGTTGCTTTGCTCCTTTGTACTTCATCTTGCCTTTTGCTTTCTTTCTCTCAATTACCCTCAATATCGTCTGTATCTCTCAAAACTCCCTTCATGAAAGTTATAGAACTTTTTCTTATGTTTTGAGAACTTCTTTAATCATGTCAATCAAAGGTTGAATGAGAGATTTATGCCCAAAATACGGAGTAATGCTAAAGTTGTCCAAAATTCTTCAATTGACTTCTTTTTGCACTTAACCACTCCAATTATCTCCTAAATCAAAATATAAGAATAATGAGTATATTTAAAAATCAAATAGGTGTAAAAGATTAAGTATTAAGGGAATAAAATATAATATTTTGCATTCTCATCAAATTTCCCCACACTTAACTTTTGCTCATCCTTGGGTTAAATTCAAATTCTCTCTCTATCTCAAAGGAACATCAAGGTTGCAATTATGATAAACAAAGGACAACCAAACTATTCAAAACTCATAACACTTCATCAACAACTCATTCTTACACAACTTACAATCACTCAGTAAGCATTCTCTCTTGAAGATGGATTAAACTAAACAAGTAGAAACCTCACGAAAATAAGCACTCTACTCTCTTGTGTTTGAAGGTTATGTCCTGTTCATATTCATTCCAATGAAAATTATCTATTATAAGCTTGAATATCTTCTCATTCTCCATCACTAGGATCACATGCATATCATGAATCATAAGGACTTTTCATGGGTTATAATGAGGTTTAGGGCAAAGGTGAGAAATATTTGGGAATGTAGCTCCAAATCCATTGAAATTAGTGAAGCACAAATAAATCAACTCAATTTCAAATATATAAGACATGTAAAGCCACTTGTTTCATCCAACATCTTTCACCTTGGAATTCATGTTGTATAAACATACCCATTCCCTTGGAATTTTGATATTTTCTTTTTCTTTTCTCTTTTTCTTTCACTTTGACATTTTTTTTTTAATTTTAAGAACAAAAAGATGTTCTATTTCACCAATCATAGCTATTACACAAAATTTGACACCGCCACACTTTATTTCTTGTACACCCATACATATCACAATGATGACCCATGCTCCCCTAGATCTATGTCTTAGGTGAAGGTATCAATTTTCTAGGTTTCAAGCTTGTAACATAGGTTCACAATAAAAATCCATAAAGCACAAAGGAGCTCAACAAGAGGAAAAATTAATCTCAAGGTAGGCTATTTAGCTCATGTAGTTTATAACAAAGAAGGCTTTAATCATGTTCATGCATGCATGTATCAATGTGATCTCAAAGAGAATCAAGGCAAGTTCTAGAAAAACAAATCCATGGAAGAATATCTCTCATGAAAAAAAAGAATGAGACTGATGTGGATGTGTTAGTCTAAAGGCTTAAAATCTCACTAGCTTTTGTCTACGAAATTTAGCCATCACCATTCTCACGGAAAATAATTGAACCAAGTAATTACAAATTGAATGATTACTTAATCAATCATGTTATGAATTTTTCAAGCTTAGTTGAATCTTGCTCACAAAATCCTCAACCTTAAATCATAGGAGACCACCAAAATAAAGGGTAAAACTAACTCTCTTTTAATTTTTTTCTTAAAAATAAAAGCAAAAATACAAATAAAAATACAAAAACATAACCTAAACCTCAATCCCCTCCCCCACACTTGAAACTTATAGTGTCCCCAATGTAAGGTCAAATGCAAAGAAGATGCAAAAATAACCATAATATAAATGCAAAAATAAGAAGGAAATAAGAAAATGAAACACAAATACCCCTTGAGTTGCCTCCCCAATAGTGCTTTTGTTTATAGTCATTGACTTGACTTACTATGTCTTTCCTCAATCTGGAGTAATTTCAAACTGGAAATAATGAAGCATGTATGTAGATGGGTCAATTCCTTTAATATCTTTCATTATCTAATCAATAGCCCTCTTATGCTTCTTAAGAACTTGCACAAGTCTTTCTTCTTTTAATGCATTGAATTTATTAGAGATGATCACTAACAACATTCTTTTATCTCCAAGGAATACAAACTTGAGGTGATTGGGAAGAGGCTTCAAATCTAAAAAGAATGCTTGTAAAATAGATGGTAAAGGGCTCTTGTTAGAAACTGGTAACTCAATGTAAGGATCATTACCTAAGTTTGGTAACTTTGGAAAGTCATTCAATGCTGCAATAGTTTTCTACAAATCAGTACTTAATGGTAACACTTCATTCTCCTTCTCAAGATGTTTACTAATGGCAATTTCCAATTCATCTTTTCCATCAAGTTTAAAAACTTCCTGTACACAAGAATCAATCACATCAATGGAGTAAATAGGATCATCATCATCAGGATATTTCATGGCATCATAAATGTT
>JAYJMB010088058.1:0-20127 GCA_036873735.1 Pouteria campechiana
AGAGTTTGTCTAAATACAAAAACATGATTCAAATTTTATATCCATGTTTCTAAACTTATGCAAATTATATGTGGACAGAGGTATTTCAATTTTTAATGAAAAAATGTCAAAGTTTCAAAAAGTGACAGAATGCAAAAACTCAATTGGAGGACGGCAACCGCTTGGCGCAACCACCTTCCATACTGCCTACCAGTGGATAGACGGATGACTCAAGACCAAAGCCTAGAAAGCAAACTGCTTTTCATGTCACTAGCCGCCTGTGCTTATTGCTTGGGAGCATAGCCGGTATGGCAGCCGCCTATCATACTGCCTGCTAGGAGGTAATAAGGTGCACTTGGAAGAAAAGTCAAAAATTAACCGCAGACGCATGGCCCAGCTGCCTGCCATATTGCCTGGCACACAGCCACTTTGCCCAAGCACCTGCCATACCACCTGTCAACCCCCAATGATCGAAAATTCGAACATTGCTCCATCAAATCAACTCCAACAACCATGATTTTGAAAGATCTATTTAAGGAAAAATGGAGGGACATTTCTAAAGGGGTTGTTGCATTCATTTTGAAGATCCTTTTGAGCTTTAATCTTTTTATTCTCAAGCAACCACAGACTAAGAGCTTACACCTTCTTCATACTCACATAAAAGCTTTCAACTTCACAATATTCATCCAAGGCCTTTATCTAAAACATAAAAGAAAGATTTTCAGCATCGAAAAGAGCTACTCAAATCACTTCTTCCCCAGAGCTCAACAAGAAGCACATTCAAAGTGTAATTTTCTCTTTCTTTCATTTATGTTTTCCTTAAGTTGGTAGAGACCAACCAACAAGAGCAAGTCGATTATTGTAGAGATTGTTCTCATAATTGATTGCTAAGTTTATGCCCCCTTGAGTTGGAATCAAGAAGAGCAAGTTGATTGTTGGAGAGATTGTTCTCATAATCGATTGCTAAGTTTACGCCCCCTAGAGCTTGAATCCAGAAGAGTGAGAGGAGCACTTGTGTAATTCTATTATAGAGAGATAGTGGAACCCAAGGCACGAAGAGGAGTGTTCTTGGAAGAGTGGAGAAAGGAAGGTTGCCTGAACCACTATAAAAAATATTGTGTGTTGTTTATGTGTGATTGATTTACTTTCTTGCATTTAACTACTTTATTGCTTAATTAATTACAACTTGCACATAAGCACAAAAAGGAGGGAAAGTAATAAAAGAAGGGTTAACCAAGAAATTTTTATAAACCAAATTCACCCCTTCCCTCTTGGGTTAAGTCAAGCTAATGGGACCCAACAGAGATTATTCCTTACTTTGTCTGAAACAAACTCTGGTTGGTCAAATTAGATAGTCCAAATTTCTCAAACAAAGTTTATACTTCTTGACCTTGGCTTCTTCTTGAACCGATTCTATCTTAGCTTTGCATTTGTCCATGGAAGTTTTTCTCCAAGTTTTATAGACAAAGTAAGCTAATTTGTTGCACATCTTGAAGCCGGTTGATTTTCTTCTTCTTTTCTTTCGAATTGTAATCTTCAATTTGAATCTTCTTTCTTTTTCATGATCTTCATATTTAATTCCTCTAGAACATAGCAAATAGTTACAACATTTTGTTATAGTTGATTGTGTTCCTGCACTTGGAAATTTTTTGCACTTGCTACATTGTTAGCTTTGGAATATATATATATATATATATCATTTTATCATCTTATTTATCCTCATATAATTTGCACATAATATGGAGCAAAGATAACATACATTTTCATTCATGCACATAATATGATAACTCAGTAAAGCACAGTGCAACATGTGATTTGGCATATTTAAGAATAATTAAAATTAAGTGCACCAAGAAGATCAACATATTAAATATGAATTTATGCTAGCATAATTTAAACTTTCATGATCATGCATATGTTTCAAGCATTTTTGTTCATAGTACAAGTTCTTATATTATTAGCAAACGTTCCATCTTAATACAAGTTTTGTTGTCATCAAAATCATACACAGCGATCCTAACAAAAAGGAACACAAATAAACAAAACACTGAACAGAACATATAGATTAATCAAAAAGAACATAAATGAAACAAAACAATAAACAGAACTATGGTCCTAATTACCCCAAAACTTGAAACAAACAGTTTCCTCAATGTTGAATAAAAGAAATGAAAAGGAGGACTTTCCTTATATATATATATATATATCTTCATTCATCCTCTTCATTGCCTCATTCTTCAAATTCCTCTTCAAACAAAGGTCGGGGATATGGAAGAAAGGTGGGTGGAGTGGGGAAGACCACAGAACTAGCTACTTGTGACATGCTCCAACTCTAGAATATGGCATTTAAGGCATTGGTGTATTCCACAATAAAATTGAACTATTGTCAGTGCTCCATCACCATTTGATCCACTCTCTAGGTTATGGATACCTACCAACGCCATATCTCTACCATCTAAATGTGCTAGTCAACTGCAACGACCTAGTGCTCCAGCACATATTGTCCACTTTGCCCAGTGCATCCTTACTAGGAACCTCACTGGACTCACGGATTTGTCCCTTCTAGAGCACAGTGCATCCTTAATAGGAACCTCACCAGCTCTTCCAGGCCCATCCTTCACCCGCCCAAAATGGGTGATACCTTTACAACCGAGCCTCACATATTTAGCCCAGGAATCCCTCCCTCACCCAGGCGATGTGGGATATCACATTCACCCCTCCTTAGGGCTGCCATGTCCTCATGGCACACACCCCCGTCTACTATTGGGAGTCGGCTCTGATACCAATTGTAATGACCCAGTGCTCCAGCACATATTGTCTACTTTGCCCAGTGCATCCTTACCAGGAACCTCACCAGCTCCTTTGGGCCCGTCCTTCACCTGCCCAAAATGGGTGATACCTTTGCAACTGAGCCTCACATATTTAGCCCAAGACTCCCTCCCTCACCCAGGCGATGTGGGATATCACATCCACCCCTCCTTAGGGCTGCCATGTCCTCATGGCACACACCACCATAGACTATTGGGAGTCGACTCTGATACCAATTGTAACGACCCAGTGCTCCAGCACATATTGTCCACTTTGCCCAGTGCATCCTTACTAGGAACCTCACCAGCTCCTCCAAACCCGTCCTTCACCCGCCTAAAATGGGTGATACCTTTGCAACCAAGCCTCACATATTTAGCCCAGGACTCCCTCCCTCACCCAAGCGATGTGGGATATCACATCAGCCTCATGGTGTCCCACAGGAGGAGATTGCATTGCCGGTCTTTGTTAGGAAGAACTCAGTTGTAACACCTTGGAGTGTTAATTTGTGAATCATTATTAAAAATTTGATGTTTGAGTTTCATGAAATTAACAAATGGAAAATTTGAGTGTATGCATTAGCATTTGTGAAAATTGAGATAAAATAGTTTAACTTTATGTGATGTACACAAGAATTTAATGTGATTATATCAATTAGGTATAATAATTATATGATTTAAATTTTAATTATTAAACTCAAATCTTGGCTATTTTGAAGATTGATTAATGGAAAAATTATGATTTTAGTGGTTGAGAAAATGCGTGAGAAGTTTGCAAAAAATTGTGACATGATTCATAATTTATGATGAAAATTAATGTGTATATGTTTAAATAATTATATGATGTTATTTCTAATTATGCATTTTTTTTATGATATAATTTATGTGGAAAATTCATATGAAAATTGGTGGACAAGAATGAAATTAAATAAATGATAAATGGAGAAAAACCAAAAGGGCATAAGTGTATATTAAGAAACTACTGAATTTGAAAAAGGGGCAATTTGTGATCAATTGTTTACATGAATAATGACATAAATTGAAAATGTTATCAATATCATGAAATTATCTTTCTAATGAATCTATAATCATATTATTTGGATATCATATGATAGGGTTATGATCAACGCACCGAATCTGTTCCATATGGTTAAAAAGTACCAAAAATACCGAGATGAGTCAGTTTATCTAAATTTTTGATATAGATAAGGCTAATTTAAAAAAATGGTAAAAATAAAAATTGTATCCCTTGAAATTATATTTCCAATGCCTCAAAAATCATATCATTTGGATATTGTATGCAAAATATATGCTCAAAGTATCGTAACTATGTCTGGCTGATAGGTTTTGGGCCCAGACAATAGCTATGGCCCAATTTTTAAGGGCCAACTTGGCCCTGTTCTATACCATTTCTTCCCCAAACCCTCCCTTCTTTGGTTCCCATGTCACTAGCTACAAAAACCATCTCCCTAAACTCAAAATTTTAGGTGATTTATGCTAGAAACCTTTTAGATTTGCATGGAAGATCTTGGGATCATGGATTAAAATCCTATTTTCTAGTCATATGAGCATGGTTCCATGGTTGGAAACCCTCTTAGACGTGAGCTAGGGCTGATCCATGAAGATTTGGAGTGGGAAATGAGTGACAAATTTATAGGCTTATAATATATCATATTTTTATATCTAAATTCACATGTTTAAGATCCTCTTTTAATATATTTTTAGTTGTTTATATTCATATTTAAGTGAATCTTGCACTTAACAGACTTTGTTTTGTTGCAGACATAAAAATTTGTAAAATGAAATTGAAGATTACAAAAGGCGTTACTTTAAAACAATTTCAAGGATTGATGGAGGCAAATTTGGAAAATGTGTTCAACATGAAAGTTTTAGCCTTTGTTCTTATCTTTCCAACACATCATGAATAACATAATTCTAAGTTTATATGATAAATTATGGATAAAATAGTTTAACTATCTCTAGAGCTTCACATTCATCTGCTAACTTATCAGACAAAAGGCATCACTTTGAGGCCCATCGAATCATAGAAGATGGATATTAAGAAAAGTGATCAACATGAAAGTTATATCGCCTAAAATTATTTGTCCAATGCAAAAATAATCATGTAATTCTGAGTTCGTATGAGAAAATTTTGATCAAAATACTGAAACTACCTCCAAAACTACTTTGTCTATAATAAGTAGAGATTCATTTGTAATAAGTAGAGATTTGTCTATGATGAATTGCAGGAAGTAGAACTTTGTCTATAGACTAACTAAAGATAAAGTAAATTTATCTAAGATAAAGTAGATTCATCTGTATCAAGACTACTTTGTCTGTAGACTAACCAGAGACAAAGTAGATTCATCTGTATCAAGGCTACTTTGTCTATAAATTTGTTTGAGATGAATTTTACTATGCAAAAACTTCAAAAAATGCAGCAAGTAGTTTTGGGATGAAATAGAGGTTTGATACATGGAAATTTAAGATATAATGCATGTGATTTTGAATTCCAAACTATGATTTCAAAAATCTGCAATGTGTTTAAAGTATTTTTAGTAGTTGGATACCACAATACCCAACTATTTGAGTTATCTTTGGAAGTTGATTTTTCTGCATAAGTGTTGCTGCAATCTTTAGAAGGTAGAGATGTCAAATTGAAGGTTGATTTTTAGGTGTAAGAGTGTTGAGATTTTCAGAAGTTATCTTTGTAAACTAGGACATGCAGCAATTCAGTTTTGGAAGACAGAGTTATTCTTAGAAGGAGATCTTTGTGCATAAAGGAATTGCAATTCATTAAGGAGTTCTACTAGAACCCTACTATTTGGGTTGTTTAAGGATGTCTAAAATAGATTTTAAGGGAGACAAACATAGTTTAGCATAGAGAGTTGGATGAGGAGAAGAGCTTTGAGTAAGGAGATCTTTAGAGAAAGCTGTTACAACTTTCATATTCTGTTTTTGTTTTCTTTCTAGTTTAACTTTTATTTTTGAATCAACATTCAAACTTAGATTATGATGATGTTTATCAATTACTGAGTTGGTTTTAATTTAAATATGATGTTCTAAATTTCTTTTATCTAAGTTTAAATGGATCCAGCAATGAAGCTTATGTTGATGTTTGATTTTTAAGTTAAATTATCCTCTTCCTTATTGTTTCTTCTTTTCTAAGCCTAATGCGTGCATGTGCTTAGCTACCATGTGAATGAACTAAGATTTCTAATTTATCCTTAAGAGAGTTGATTTAGGAATAGACTCTTGAATTGAAGAACATATGATGCAATAAAGTCTAGAGATAGTCATTATACATGTCCAATCCATGTGAGTATGACCTTGCAAGCGCATATATATTACACTTGAATGTTTAAGCTAAATGGGTTTATTGATTTGGATTTACATGGAGACATAATAAATCACTTCAATAAGCACTCCTATCATATCATTTGAGAAAGGGTGGTAGATATTTTAGTGCATCTGATTGACAATGAGAGGAATGATAATTTATTCCATGCAATTCATCAGTACAAGTGGATTTACTAGGTGAAGTTGAATTGTTAGATATTTCATCCTTTGATATTTCTTCCTTTGCTCTTACAATTTGTCAACTTTATTATTTTCTTTAGATTTAGTTATTATATCATCTACTAAAATTCATTCAATCAAATATTACTGATTTGATACAAGTTTGGTACTTAGTGTACAAAAATCTACTTCCTCGTGGGAACGATACTCAACTCACCTCATCTATATTACTTGTGATCGTGTAACCTAACACAAATGGAGGCCAAGCTTGGAAATCATGGTAGGCATCTTTCTTTCCCATTAAATTTCATGTTTTTGTAGCTAGGTTTTATACTCCATTTCGTGAAAAAGTGATTCTTAAGTGGTTTTGCATGATTTTTATGTTAAATTCATGGGGAAAATAAATAATACATGATTTGGGATGTATTTAGGGTGATTTAGGATTGAAAAATGTGATTATATATTAACCCTACTGTGGACAATGTTTGTGAGCATGGAAATTGGGGATTTTGCATGATATGTGTGTGTGTGTGTAGAATTTATAGGAAAAGTGATTAGTGCATGATTTCTGATGTTTTGATAAGATTTGCACATGAAAAAATTGACTAATGGTCATCAATGACTATGAACCATAATCCATGAATAGTAAATGGGTTTTTTGTTTGAAAAGGTGATTTTTATTGGTTTAATTGAATAACAAACTTGAGTAGCATGATTTTATGATGAATTTGATGTTACTTATGACATGGGCTTATTTTATGCAGTTGAGAGTGAAATCCCTAACCCATGTCGATGAGAAACCTGTAAATGGGTGATGTTTCTAAGCTATTTAATAAAATTTGTGATGAATTAATCCGATTATGGCCTATGATTGGATATGAATAGGGCATATAGAACTTTATATGAATTGGGTATGATCTTGGAATTTATGATTTATTAGTATTTGTAAGTAAATGGATGATATATGATATGTGCAGGATTGTCTGATATGTGGATGAGAAGCCAAGGATGGTTCTCATTGAGGTAAGTAGGTGTGTCTTGCTTGAATCTATGAATCATTGAACGGATGGGGATAGTACATATCCCATGTGTATGCAACCAGCATATATGAATGGATTGATAGGGATAGTGTATATCCCATGATTTGTTGTTAGCATGATTAGATGAGATTAAGAATATTCTATGATTCTTTGTATGTATAAAGTGAATTGACAAGATAGAAGGTATCCTATGGTTTTATATTATGATATCTATGGATGTGAATATTTGACATATAGGGATTATGATTATCCCCTTGCTTGCCATGATGGGTGTTTACCCTTTTTTTGGATAATTTGTTTTGAGAGATAGAGTGTATCCCATAAGGTTGCATTTCTGCGATATATGTGTGATTATACAAAATGTTAGGATGGCGAATATCCCAATGTCTACTATATGGTAGTGTGATGGTATATGTGAAGTGGATCAATGGAGATCCCAAGATGTATGATTTGGATGAGTTATACTGTGATACAATTATGTATTCAATTGTTATGTAATGCAACATTTCTTAGATTGTATAGTATTCTTGTACTATATAGTATTCTTGTATTATCTTGACTGTGAACTAACATGTTAAACTATGAGTGAACTTGATGTATTTATGCCTAAATGACATGGAATTGAGATTGTATTCATGCTGGATAGAGTTGGGATGAATAATGGATCCCTCTTATCATTTATGTTTTGTTATATACCTACTTACTAAGTTTGCCTGAACTCACACCTTCTTATTCGTATTTTTTAGTTGATAGGTTAGGTAAAGAATCCCAACTATGAGTTAGGACTGGTGATAAGGATTGAAGATTATTTCCTTGTAGTATAATGATTTGGAATTGTAAAATTCATAATGTAGTTATATAATTTTAATTAAAAGGATTCAATTGATGTATAAAAGATATGTATTGGAATGTCATAATAGTTTGTGTATGAGGTTGTAATTATAAATGGATCTGTGTGATCCTAGTAAAGTGTATTGCCATCATGATCAGTTCAGGTCTTGGGTAGATAATTATGGGTATGGGTGTGTGTTTATGGTTTGTGTTAGAAATTATAATTATTGACATTATCCTTTTATATAATTAATGTATGTTAGGTATATATTCTCATATTTTAGTGCAGACTCTACCAGATTTTTAGCATGATATTTTTCTTAGAAATGAGGAAATAAAGGGTAATGGTAAAATGTAGAGGCCTAGGGGCGGAGCATGACATTGGTACAGCAGACGTACCAACTTCACCTTGCTTGTCAAAAGAATGAACCACCGCATGAGTAATTGGTGGCCAAGGATGCTAAATCTCCTCAGATGGACTCGTAGAACCCTTAAATGTAAGCATAAGTTGTAAATGAGTGAAGGGTGGCCCATGCTACTTATCATCCGTCCCATGATAAATGAAATGATGGAGCCTTGGATTATTCTTCCCATATCAATTGACATTTCATTTTGAATGCATAATTGAGGAGCTTCCTTTCTCTAGTAACATCAGGGAAATAATTTATTGGCAGCAACTTCGTGGAGAGGAAGTAGTGTCAAACTTGACTCTCCATGTTTAATTGCTCTCTAGGAAAGTTGAGTACTTTATCATTCTTCTTCTTCCACTAGCTACCTGGTTTTGCAAGGAAAGTGATAATAGCATCATAGTCTGACCCTTGCTCTATCCAGGCTGAGTAGTCATCTTCCTCAATATGTTCCACGAAGTATAGCCAATTGATGGAAAATTAGTCATAAGGCATCATCTTGGCCCTCACCAATGCTTTCAGTCTCTTTGGATTGGCTGAGTGCTATTTTCTTACATTGGCATAGAACTCTCGAATCACTCGAACTAAAGCTACCCCTGGTTGGGCTGCAAACTGCTCCTAGTTTCTATGTTCAATAATATCATCTATATCTCCCCTGAGAGTAGCAAATCCCCTTTCAAGGATGCATGTCCTACTAATAGTTAATTTCTGAAAATGTTCGGCTACCCATTCATTGAAAAAATGTCAACTCTATCAGTTGATCGAAGGCAACAATTCTATTTCGCTTAGCCGGTCCAGCAGCCATTGATTTCTTGGGAGGAATGATGTACGTAGAATGACAATCACACTATCAATGCAATATGTTGTATCCCTAAAGCACTTCAAAGTTCCTCAATACCAAACAATTTCTCCTTGTAGTAATAATTACTCAATTGGAAAATTGGGACCCCAAAACTTTGTAAAATGGTGCCTTTTCTTTAAACTCTTCCACAAACATGTGAGATGCGTTGTGAATTCCCTTCAATTTCACCTAAAAATAGGCTTCAAATTCCACCACCATACAACATCAACCTTCAATTATCTTCACTTGAAACATTTTTCACCAAGAATATCTCCAAATGAAACACCAATTCCACCAATATCATACCCTCATTTGGTTCAGGCAATTCATTGAACACTTGAGGTGCTCAATGGAAAAATTTCTTCCCAACACAAAAATTCTTCTCCACTTCACTGGAATCTCAATAAAGACATTGCAAGGAAGAAATTAAAGCATAAAAGGGATGAATTTCACCTGATTCTGAGAATTTTCTTCTCCAACTTGGAATTCCAACCTTGAGAGGAGAAGAATGGCGGATGTAGACTTTCGAGGAGAACCAACCAATCAGAGCTCGTATAGTAACATGATCACCCCAAACCCAATCACTTATTTCTTTTATCAACTAGGAAGTCGTGGTTGCTATTGCTTTGTTCAGAGTACTGCCCCCTTTCGACATTTTCTGAGGAGTTGCATTGCCTAGAATGTTGTTTGTGTTTTGGAAGATGATGGGTGAGGTTGTTGATTATGGTTTTGAAAGAGGGAGAAAATGTTTGGAATGGAGGGCAAAGGTTGTAGGTTTTGGATGCAAAGGAAGCTTGAAGTGGAAGGGGGAAAATGGGGAGCTGTGGACAAAGTGGGATTGTTCACAAATGGCCACTAGGATATAATGGGTTCAGGCATTGCGGCTTCAGTTTTGGGCACCGCAATGTCAATTTTGCTAGACGGTCGTGCACTTTGATCAGTCCTTGGGCTCCATGGCTTCGGTTTTGGGCGTCGTAGTGCCAGTTTGGCTAGCTAGATATTGTTCTCAATTCTCCCTTGCTCCAATGGTGTTTCCATGCCTAAATTCTTTATATTTTTGGCTTCATAATGCTCTCATTAATGTGCTTAAACCTACCAAACATAAACAAACAATTCAACTTTTTTGAAACAAATGAGTAAACCCATGTACATTGACCACCTAAGAATCAAATTAAACCAGTGCAGTTATTATAAATGGAATACTTCAAGAATATGAAATCTTTCACTAATGCTAAGAATGTGAAAAAAACAAAAGTTCAACAACTAGGTTGCCTCCCAAGAAGCACTTGGTATATAGTCATCAGCTCAACTCTTTTCTCTATTATTCTTCATTATTTAGGTGGATAACATCTCCATTCCTGCATGCATGATCATAGTATGGCTTGATTCTCTACCCATTCACTTGAGATGTTCTGCCATCATGAGTGTGTAACTCCACCACTCCCTGAGGAAACACCTTGTTAACAACAAAAGGCCCAGACCATCTTGATTTTAGCTTACCTGGAAATTGCTTCAATCTAGAATTGAAGAGTAGAACCTATTGGCTAGCTTTGAATTCTCTCTCAGGCCACCTTTTGGTCCAGTCCTTATAAATCCATGCATTTTCATAGACCTCATTTTGAAATTCATCCAACTCATTGAGTTGGAGATTCTTTGCTTGCCCGAGGCCTCAACATCTAGGTTCAATTTCTTGACAACCCAAAATGCTTTATGCCAGTTCAACTAGAAGATGGGAAACTTTTCCAAACACCAACCAGTATGGCAACATGCCAATTGGTGTTATGAACATCATTTGATATCCCAAAGTGCATCATCCAATCTCTTGGACTAGTCCTTCATATTCCAACTAACTTTCTTCTTCAATATCGGCTTGATTTCTGATTGAAAACTTCTGCTTATCTATTTGCCTGTAGATGATAAGCGAGTGCCACCTTGTGTCTCATGTCATACTTGGAAAGTAAGTTGTTCAACAGTTTGTTGTAGAAATGTGAACCCTCATCACTGATGATGGCTCACGGTGTCTCGAATCTTGTGAAAATATTTTTCTGCAGAAACTTCAACACCACCTTCATGTCATTCATTGTTGTGGCTACTGCTCCCAACCATTTTGAGACATAGTCAACTACAAGCAAAATGTATAAATGACAGTGGGCCCATAAAATTAATTTCCCAAATATCAAAAATCTCCACTTCAAGGATATTTGTTAGTGGTCACTCATGCCTTCTCAAAACTATTCCCGTTCGCTGATAGCGATCACAAGTTTTCACAAACTCATAGCTATCTTTGAAGAGTGTAGGCTAATAAAACCCTAACTGATGGACTTTTGTAGCCATCTTATCAACACCCTAATGGCCTCCATATGGATATGAATGGCATCTTTGCAAAATGTCTTGAACTTCTTCATCTAGGATGCATTTCCAAATGATTTGATTAGCACACTCTTGAACAAGAACGGATCATCTCACAAATAAGCTTTGATATCATGCAAGAATTTCTTCTTTTTCTACCCAACAATGTCTAGAGGATAAGTTCCACATACAATGAGTTCACGAAATTTGCATACCATGGGAAATTTCCACTCAAGGCGAAGAGCAGTTCATCTAGAAACTTCTCCTCAATTGACTTCTCCTTTTCTAGATATTCTAGCCTTGATAAATGGTTTGCCGCTACATTTTTGCTCCCTTTTTTGTCTTGAATATCCAGATCAAATTCTTATAGTAGTAAGATCCACCGGATTAGCTGAGCCTTGGCATCTTTCTTCATAAATAGATATCTGATTGCAGAGTGGTCAGTATACACTACTACTTTTGATCCAACGATGTAGGATCTTAACTTCCAAAGCAAACACTACAGTCAGGATCTCTTTATGTGGTAGTGTAATTCTTTTGTGCCTCATCTAGAGTGTGGCTTGCACAGTAGATCACCTTGAAGAATTTTTCATGCTTTTGACCTAAAACTTCTCCCAAAGTCCAATCGCAAGCATCACACCTCACCTCAAACGGCTCATTCTAGTCAGGCATTATCATGATTGGTGTAGAAATCAACTTTTGCTTTAATTTGTTAAATGCCTACAAGCAGTCATTATCAAAGTCTAATATAGTAAATTTCTCAAGGAGATTACATAATCGTTTAGCATTTTTCAAAACATATTTGATGAATCTCCTAAAAAATCCAGCATGCCCTAATAAACTTCGAACTCCTTTCACTAAGGTTGGAGTGGAAGTTGTTCAATTGTTGCTATTTTTGCCCAATCTACTTCTAATTCTTGAGACGATACCTTGTGTCCCAAAACTATTCCTTCTCTAACCATGAAAGGACATTTCTCCCAATTCAAAACTAGGTTAGTTTCCTTACAGCGTTGTAACATAAGAAATAAATTATGCAAACATTGATCGAAAGTAGATCCAAACACAGAAAAGTCATCCATGAACACTTCCATTATATTCTCCACTATATCATGAAAGATTGTCATCATACAACATTACAAGGTGGCTAGAGCATTATACAACTTGAAAGGCATTCTCCCATATGCAAATGTACCATAGGGATAGGTAAAAGTAGTTTTTTCTTGGTCTTCTGGGCAATCACAATTTGATTATACCTAGAGTAACGATCAAGGAAATAGTAATACTCATATCCTGCCAATTGGTCCAACATTTAGTCAATATGTGTTAAAGGAAAATGGTCCTTTTGAGTTGCCCTGTTCAATTTTTGATAATAAATACATACCCTCCAACCCGTGATTTTCCTAGTGTGAATCAACTCATTATTTTTATTCCTAACAACAGCCATACCTCCTTTCTTTGGTACACATTGGACTGGACTTACCCATTCATTGTCGGAGATAGGGTATATAATACCTACTTTCAGTAACTTCAACACCTCAGCTCTTACTACCTCTTTCATCACTGGGTTAAGTCATCTTTGTGGTTCTCTTAAAGTCTTGAATGAATTTTCTAGCAAAATTTTATGCATACAAATTACTGAGCTTATTCCATTAATATCTTCAATTGACCATGCGATTGTTGATTTATGCTCTCTCAAGACTTGCAACAACTTTTCTTCTTCCGAACCTATTAGAGAGGAAGAAATGATCACTAGAAAAGAAGAATTACTGCTAGATATGCATGCTAAAGATGCTTACACAACTACTTGAGCTCCATTGTAGCCTTCACTTCTTCAACCAATGAGCCTTCCTCCTGTGCTTCAATCTTCTTGTTGGTTCTTTCTATAAAAATTGTCTCCAATGCTGCGACATGCTCCATGACTTCTCTAGAGCTTGTCTTGTCCTGGCTAACTAAACTTGAAATGTAATTTTCTAAAGGATCTTGAATGTTTTCATTAATGAATACAGAATTTATACAATCATT
The DNA here is from genome assembly GCA_036873735.1 of Pouteria campechiana. Taxonomy (NCBI): domain Eukaryota; kingdom Viridiplantae; phylum Streptophyta; class Magnoliopsida; order Ericales; family Sapotaceae; genus Pouteria; species Pouteria campechiana. The sequence continues at coordinate 13,793 of JAYJMB010088058.1, forward strand.
CAACACATCTATCTGATTGCAAGTGTCTTTTTCTGGAGGCAAGTTCATAGCAAAATAGATGTTGAATTTTACCCCTTCTTCATTTAGTCTCAAGGTAAGCTCTCCTTGTTGAACATCTATTAAAGCTCATTCTATTGCTAGGAATGGCCTCACCAAAATTAAAGGCACTTCCTCATCTTCCTCCATATCCAAGAATATGAAATCCACTAAAAAGATGAACTTGTCTACCTTCACCAATACTTGTTCAATAATTCCCCAAGGATAAGTGAGGGACCTATTCACCAATTGAAGAGTGATGGTAGTTGGCTTCACCTCTCTTAATCTATGCTTCTAAAAAATTGACAAAAGCATTAAGTTAATTGATTCACCTAAATCACATAATGACTTATGAAATGAAGAGTTTCCTATAATGCATGGAATAGTAAAACTCCCTAAATCCTTTAATAAAGGAGTTTCCTTTGTAGTATGGGGCTACAATTTTCTATTAACTTTACTGTCTCAAATTCATCAAGTATCCTTTTCTTGGATAGGACTTTTTCATGAATTTAGTGTAATTCAACATTTGCTCTAGGGCTTCTACAAAAGGGATGTTTATGTGAATTTTCTTGAAAATATCTAAAAACTTGTTAAACTGCTCAACTCTTTTCTTTTTTTGGAATTTCTTAGGAAAAGGAAGAGAAGGTTTCAGAATAGGAGGATTGTTAGGAAATGTAATACTCCCTCGTTGGTAATCTTTTTTCTCTAGTTCCTCTTGTTTCTCTGCCTCCTCTTCATTTTTTTCTCTCTGAACTACATCTTAGTTCTCTTTCTCTAAGAGGGGTTGTGGCTCTCCTTGCATTCTTGGTGATTCAACTTCTCTTTCAGTCTGCATCCCCTATTCAAACTATCAAAAGAACTGGCCAACTGTCCAATCTGCATCTCCTAAGACTTGATAGAAGCATTGATGTTTCCCATAGTTTTTTCTATGTCATCAAGTCTTGCTTCATTTCTAGAAAATCTAGTCCAAATCTCATGTACAAATGTGCTCATAAGATCTTCCAAAGATGGCTTCTTTTCAGCTAGCTGAGACTGGTGTTGAGGTTGAAACCCAGGATGATGGTTCATTATATTCCTTTGATTGTTGAAAGATAGATTATCCTGATTCCTCCATCCAAGATAATATTGGTTCTGTATGTTGTTCCCCTGGAAGTTACTATAGGCCTTATTGTTAATGTATTATACTTCTTGTTTGTTTGAATTTGCAACAGTATACACCTCAATTTATGCCTCAATTGGTAGAGAAGAAGAAGATGATTCTCTTGTAATCGATACTCCTCTAGATGTTGAGTTTGCTATTGCCAATTGATGTGTCAATGAGGACATTTATGTAGTCAAGGCTATGATCAAGTCTACATCATTGCAATCGGTCACTTTCCTCACCATGTTTCTCTCATTTGGCTATTGGAATATATTGGAAGCCATGTCTTACAATAATCAATATGCATCTACTATAGTCTTGGCCATTAATGAACCTCCGAATGTAGCATCCACTATTATTGTCGTCTAGCCGTTCAACCCATTGTAGAACAGTTGAATCTGTAGCCAGTCCGGGAACCCATGCTGCAGACATCATCTAAGCAGATCCTTAAATCTCTCCTAGCAATCATAAAGTGGTTCAAAATCCATTTGTTTGAATTGGCTAATCTCACTTCTAAGTTGAGTTATCTTGGCTGGAGGAAAGAACTTTGCTATGAACTTCTCCACCATCTCATCCCATGTTGTTATACAATTTGGTTACAGACTTTGCAACCAGCCTCTCGCCTTATCTCTCAGTAAGAATGGAAAAAGTCTCAATCAGATGATATCATCTAGAACACCATTCATCTTCACTACATCACTTATCTCATGGAACATTGATAGATGAATGTTAGAGTCTTGACTTGGTGATCCCCCAAGCTGGTTTTGTTGGACCATATTGATCAGTGCTGGCTTCAACTCAAACTTATCCACGTTGATAGCTGGATGAGTGATACTGTGGATTATGTGGATGCTGGTTTTATTGATTTTGCTAATTTTGGTTTGCCATTATGCTGGTTTCTGCTCTTTTCACTCTCCTAGTTTCCTACAGTGTTCTTTCTATTTCTGGATCAATAGGGGTTAGATTAGAATCTCTAAGATTTTTCATACACTACTACGAGAGTTGAAGAATTTAAATCAATCACAATAAAAGAAAAAACTATAAATATAGTAAAAGAAAACAAAATTCCAAATTAAAGCTAGGATTATCTTTTACAATATTAGTGAATAATCAAAATAACACCAACCCCTAGCAATGGCGCCAAAAACTTGTTTGCTGAAATTCGACCGTAAGTGTATGGCGTCAAGTTTTGTAGTATAGTTCTGAAAGAGTGTCGTGTCCACTAGGATTAGGTATTCTAATTACTCACTAGCTATCACCATGTATAATTCTAACTTTATCTAGACAACTATTAAATAGGATATTAAATGAGAAATACAAAGGATAAGCTTCAAATACAGTAAATCAATGTGTGAAAACTCTAGAAGGTCGATTTCATTTATGCTTCATTCATGATGTTTTTAACTCATTACCAATTGATCATTGCATTGGTTTAGAAATTAAGAATCCTAATTCACTTAACCCCTCTCTAAAGTGCCAAGTCAAGTATTTATTCCTAATATTTTAATTTTGATATTGCTATAAAAATCAGAATAATGGGTATGTATTAAGATCTATGATTCTCTGCAAAGATTCCATAATGATGGTCCTGTCCTAAGGTAGATCAAGAGGGGGGTTGAATTGAGCTTTTAAAATCTTGGCCAATATAAAACCTAAGTGATATAATAATTAAGAAATGAATCATGTAGCATAGAGCACATAGATATTTTATAGAGGTTCGGTCCATAGCACGACACCTACTCCTCTCTTTGAGTCAGTCTCACTTACTGTACTCAAGTTCCACTAAAACATCAGTTGGTTTTCCCAACCTTACCAACGAAATCTTACATAGGTTGATTTTTAGAAGCTCACCAACAAACTTATACATAGGTTGGTTTTCAAAGCTCACCAACAAACATATCCCAGTTGGTTTCCAAAGCTAACCAACTAACTTATACATAGTTAGCAAGTCCCTTGCATGCTATCCCAATAAATGAAAAATGTACAATAGTAAATGCCTCTTACATAGGCTGAGTTTGTACATAATTAAGATGTATAATAATAAATACATAGAATTTCAAACTCCCTTGAGTTGTAACATAGAATAAGCTTTGAATGCAGATAGCTTTCTAGCGTTGTGGAGTTGGAAGAAAAATTAATGTCTAGGAGTAAAGGCTCTTGTTTTTCTTCTTTACTTTTCTCAATGATTTCTTTTAACTTACTAGGAATAACCTTTTTTTACTCCTTTTACAACTGAATTCAAATTTTGCATGTTGGAGAAGATGACATTTATTTAATGCGAGTAAATCAACATGATTTTCTATCCATTGGAGCTTTCCCATGAGTTTTCATGTCTGAGATCTTTTGAGCAATGTCTGAGTTCAGTTTCCATGTCTAAAGTTAAATTTCCTGACTTGTACAACTCATTTAGCTTGAAATTGACTGCTTTACCCATGTCTTAAAATGAACCGTCATGTCTTGGTTTGAATTGGCATGTCTAGAATTAAAAATTTGTACTTGAATTGGTGCTTGGCTTGCAACTAACTTCTTTCTTCTATGTTTGGAAATGATTCACCATGTTTGGATTTGAATGACCATGTCTAAAATTATTATTTTTGACTTATATGAACCTTTTAGCTTGCAATGTTATATTCGGTCATCTCTTGAAGTGAATTGCCATGTCTGGAAACAATTTCCATGTCTGTAATTAAGATTTATGACTTGGATTGGTGTTAGTTGCATTTTGTTGCACGACTTGATCCTAGCTTTATCTGGAATTGAGTTTGCTATTTGAGGTTAATATTTCAGTCTTTCGTCTTCAGCTATGGCTATGTTCAGGATTTAGCATGTAGGATTTTTGGACTTAGATTTCTAGACATATTTGATTTTTTACTTCCATCTTCAATGGTGTCCATGTGTGGATTTTATATTTGAGAATGGCTTTTTAGTTCCAATATCTTGACTTCTTATCCAGTAATGTCTAGGTCTTGCTCCATGTCTTGAATTCTTTATGCGATGTCTGAACTTGCTTCTTTAGTATCTGTTTCTTTACCTGAGTGTGTAACTTAGTTTTTACTTCACTTTGAAACCTTTATGTTTTTCTGACTTTGAGCACAAGTCTAAATTACTTTGGCAATATTTTGGGGCATGTCTAGGAGTTATTTCAAACAATTCTTTTTCAAAGTTTCAGTGTCATTTTTTCTTATTTGAGCATTTACGTTTTCTTCTTCATATATTTGTGGATGTTGTCTTTAATGTAGTCTTATATGCATTATCCACTTATACTATTTTCCTGATATATTGTTTGTTACTGCACACTTGGGAAATAATAATCATTAGCTTAAACTTTCACTCATGTGCTTTTTCTCATCATCAAAACTTTGTTGGTTATATGTGTTCATCATCAAAATCAAGCCTAGTAAAGAGGTTTGGTTCAACAATCTCCCCATTTTTTATGATAACAAAATATCTGAGTGAATTACCTTTCAAATAGATAAAATAAGAACATACATGGCAGCTAATTTTAGATTATTTGTATATAACATAACTACCCCCCCCCACAATGTGTGCAATGGATTCTAATCATATACACCATATAGATAGCAACTTTTCATATCATACAATCACTTAATCATATAAATATTTCTCCCCATTTTGTCATTATCAAAAAGATATATGGAAACGCATCCAAGACAGATAGTGATATACTCAGAATTAATAAAGAGAACTTTATTTAATTTCATTTCAGTACAAATAAAGTTATAAATAGAGATACACTTAAAGATATATTAGTATAGATAGAGCGCTAAAGTATCATTGAAACGGGTGTAGTAGGGATGGGATGGATGGAAGAAAAGGTGGGATCGGAGAGATTGTGGTGAGGCCCGATTATGATCCTTCAAAGAGTTTGGAATCATGCATAGGCATGCATCCAATATATTTAGAAGGTCATGTTGGAGGAGCCAAAGTTTTGGACAGGGAAGAAGGGGGTTGCTTCTAGTGCTACTTCATCCTTCTAGTCCTAGGCCACAAAAGGTGGTAACTTGGAAAGTTTGACCTTTGGACTCCTATGAAGATAGTTCTTGCAGTCTCCAAAGAATATGATATTTCTTGTAGATCTTCATTCAAGCTCTTTTCTTCTTCTTCAAAAATATCATGAGATTGAGTAAATTCACCAAAAGAACTATCTCTAATCCAAAACATGATAACCACTACAATGTCCACTTTACTTCCTTACAGTGAACTTTCTTCTACATACATCTCACTTTCATTTTCTCTGGTCAAGATCTCTATCACACAGATGGAATTTTCTCTGGTTTTCACTATTGTGTTGGCAGTGAGAGGATGAGGATGAGTTAAATAAGCACTGCTACTAATAGTAAGTTGATTGGAAAAAGCGGTTATCATGAGATTCTAATAGATTTTCAATGAATTTTCTAATAAATGTTTGCTAAGTTTGGTCAAAAGATCAGAATACCAATGAAGAATGTTTTAATTCCTGTGTGAAAATGAGATTTACTCTCATAAATAGGAGTTTTAGAGGTTTAAGAAGATAATCAATAAGACTTGAAAATACGGACACAGAGATGATGTGGCAAAGTCCATAAACATACTTTCAAACATGAAGAATTGTGTTTGAAAATGAGATTGAGCAAAGTCCAAATGTGATTTAGGACATGAATAGCGATGTCTAGAAATATGATTTTGGACATGAGTAGCTATGTTCTGAAAAATCTATGTCGAAAATTTTTAATTGACATGGCATACATATATATGGCATTCAGTTATTGAGATATTCATTTAAATCATATTAAGTATAAAGTGATGATCAGGATGTTTTCATTATGTAAATGGATCTCTCACTCCTAATTCTCTTCTAATCATAAAAAATCTCCCCTCCAAAAGTGTCTTAGTTAATATGTCTGCTAAGTATTTTTCAGTTGGTATGTTTTGATGAGTAAATTTTATTCACTTACATTACACATCCTTAAGCTTAATTATTTGCAAATCCTCATTTCTTTTAAATGAATTTTATGTTTATTTGTTGGATTTTCTAAGTATCTTAAAGATGGAAAAGAAGAGAAAATGGAAGGACAAGAAGAAGCTTGATGAGAATGCAAAATGTCATATTTTATTCTCCTAATACTTCATCTTTTGCACCTATTTGATTCCTAAATAT
>JAYJMB010088059.1:0-10644 GCA_036873735.1 Pouteria campechiana
ATGTCCCTTGGAAGATGGGGGATTGATTGGACCAATGATATCAAATCCCCACCATGCAAATGGCCAAGAAATGTTTGTGGGTACCAATTCTGAAGGTGGTATGTGTCGGATATCCCCATGGAGCTAACATTGAAGATATGATTTAGCAAATTGCAATGAGTCTGAGACCATAGAAGGCTAGTAATATCCCAAGCATTTGATCCGTCTGTGTAATCTTTAACTAGATGGATGCCCGCCACATTTGCTAGAATGTGCTTGCATGAGTGCATATTGGATCTCTGCCCCATTAAGACAATAGAGCCAAAATCCATTATATGCCTGACAATACAGTGTATTATTGAAATACACATATCGAGTAGCTCTTTTTCTTAGAGCTAACCTTTCTTGTGAGTTCTTCGGGAGAATCCCGTACTACAAGTAGTCGATGTATAGGGTTCGCCAATCATTTGCCATCAGTTCCATACAGGCTACGCATTCTACTCACTTAGTGGTCTCTCCATCATAAAAGTCAGGAATATGACTTCGTTGCTCAACTTTGGCAATGACCGCTTGGCCTCCGGCAACGGCTAGAGCTGTTACCAAATTTGCCAGAGCATCAGCAATGGAATTTTTAGTCCTCAGAATATGCCTAATGCTAATGTGAAAAAGTTAATCCAATAGCCCTTGTGCAATATCATAATACCAGCACAAACTAGGCTAGTGAACTTCATAGTCAATGGTTAAATGTCGAACCACTAGTTCCGAATCGCCAAAGATGTCTAATTTTGTGATCCCAAAGTTGAGAGCAATTTGAAGTCCTAGGACTAATGCCTCATACTCTAATTCATTGTTGGTGTAATTCTTTCTTAAGTAGAAAGAATATGGAAGAATGTCTTTCTGGGTAAGATGAAGATGATTCCAACGCCAGCACCGATAACTTGGCAGCACCATCGAAGTACATCTTTCAGGGAGTATTGACTTGTGCAATGAACACTTCTTTGTCTAGCAAGTCTTCTTGTACCATGACCTCTTCATCGACTGGATGAGCTACCAAGAAGTCACCTAGAACTTCTCCTTTCATCACTTTTTACGGGATAAAGGTGATGTCAACTTCTGACAATAGTAATGACCACTTGGCCAACCATCCTGATAACATTGGATGAGTGATCAAGAACTTGAGTAGACCCACTTTAAAAATTAATCAGATCTCACGAGCAACGAAATACTGCCTTAACTTTTGGGTTGCAAATACTAAGGCAAGGCATGTCTTTTGATTAGAGAATAATTGCATTTTGCATCAATCAACAGACGATTAAGGTAATACAACGCTTGCTCTTTTCCATCTTGATTTTCTTATACGAGCAATGCCCCAGCGATTGCTCGCTCATGGAGATGTATAAGATGAGCAGTTTACCCTTGACTGGTGTGGCCAAAACTGGTGGATTGCGGAGTAATTCGTTGATGGTATCGAAGGCTTTTTGGTAAGCTTCATCCCGAACAAAGTCTACGTCCTTCTTTAGTAGATGATGAAATAGCTGACATCTTTGTACTAAGTTGGCCACAAACCTTCTGATATAAGATAACTTTCCTTGCAAACTCCTTAGGTCATCCATGTTCCTTGGGAGAGGCATGTTCCTAATGGCCTTTGTTTTTTGTGGGTCTACATCAATTCCTTGGTGATAGATGATAAATCTCAAGAACTTACCTGACCCAACTCCAAATGCACATTTGAGTGGGTTCATGCACAGCTTGTTTTTCCTGAGCCATACAAAGATGGTGCATAGATCCAGATGGTGCTGATCGTAGCCGTTGGATCTTACCATCAAGTCATCGACTTAACATTCAAAATGTTTATGAAGCATGTCATGAAAAATAACTTGCATAGCTCTTTGGTAAGTCGCTCCTACATTCTTTAATTCAAATGGCATAACTTTGTAGCAAAAGACACCCATTAGAGTGTGAAATGCAGTGGATGCCTCATCTGCTGGAGCCATCTTGATCTAGTTATAACCAGAGTAACCATCCATGAACAAGAATGTGTCATAAAGTGATGTGTTGTCGATAAGGAGTTCTGTATATGGTAGCGGGAACTCATCCTTTGGATAGACTTCATTGAGATTGCGAAAGTCAATGCAAACTCATATTTGCCCATTCTTTTTCTTCACTAGGACAACACTAGAGAGCCATCTTGGAAACTTGATTTCTCGAATAAAGTTGGCTTCTAGCAATTTATTGATCTCATTAATGATTTGTTGCTCCAATTCAAGTCTAAACTTTCTCGGCACTTGCTTTATTGGCCATCTGCTTGGAGAGATATGTAAAGAATGCATGGCAATATTCAAATTTAAACTAGGCATTTCAGAGTATGTCCATGCAAAGACATCTTTGAATTCCCTAAGGAGACTCATTAGCAATTATTTTTCATGTTCTAGCAAAGATTTGGAGATGAAGGTAGGTTGCTTGTCTTCATCCGTGCCCAAATTGAACTCTTCAAGCTCATCGATTATTGGTTGTCCACCATCTTCTAACCCTAGTAGAGTTGTGCCATAGGTTATTTCTTCTAAGGAAGAATCAAAGTCATCATCTTATTCTTCTTCTAAATGGTTAGGGTCTGGCTTGTGATCAGACTAATGAGTCTCACTTGCCATTCCCGACTCTGATTCGGGAATTGATGGGTCATCAATGACTTCTTTGTCGTCTGTATCACCAAGTCCCTCCAAGTTTCTTTGCAATTCTTTGTCATCGGACTCAGATTCTTCCTCTTCTATGGATGCATGGTGAGAGGTGAAAATCATGTAACAATTTGCAATTATTGTTAGGGCAAACAACATTTTTGACTTCTTGGACTCAATAGGAGTTGACCGGCAGTCCCACATAATGGGACCGATAGTCGACCTGATACTCACACAGGAGTAATCTGAGGTGTACTCTTCATCACTATCCATGTCAATGTCATCATCTGCACCAAGGCCTATCTAATCCCCTGGATATCGGAGACCTTTTAATTTTCCTTTGATTGGAACTGGGATGTGCAGACCGATTACCAATATATAAGGTTCATCAGGATAAATATCGAGGAGGTCGATCATCCTTCTACATCCCTAATTGAATTTCTAAAAATTTTTAGCAGACAGGAATTTCTTAGTTAGAAGATTAGAAGTACAACATTGTTCATAAGGCAAAGCCATCTCTTTAAATACTAATCTTCCTATTTCTGCTCAGGATTGTGGTTTAAGTTCTTTGCCTTGAATGATTTCTGACTTGACCAACAAGTTAGTGGCCAATTATATTCAACCAACATGGATTGTAATTTTCCTCCTCTAATCTCCCATTTACTGCTTTTGGAGCTAAGATTGGAGGATGTCTCTTGCTTTGCTTGATCGGTGCTCCTAGTGTTGACCTCAAAATGCAAGGACTGCATTGGCTTTGAGACTAATTGAGAGTAGCTTAACATTAAAGGTGACAATGTTGGAGTAGTTGTTGTCCTCTTCGAGCCTAAGGTATTGATTTGGAACTAGGTGTTTTCGATTGGTGCCAAATGTGGCAACATATAAGCTCGCAAAGAGTTGTTGACTTGATTCTCATAAAATCTAGCTGGTGGAGGTATGGCTTGCCCCCTGCCTATTGATGGCCTGGCCGATCGCCCTCCTTGTCCTCTTCCAAGCGGTCTTGGCATTGACGTCCCAGCCTGAAAGGTGAAAGATTATGGAATTGAGGAATTTGCAACTGGCCTCCAATTGAATATATTTTGAATTGACGGAGTTGGTGTAGGAGCAGGAGTGATCTAGGGCTGCAATGGTTGTAGATGTTGAACCAATGATTTTTCTTCATCATCATTATCTATTTGGAGCACTTCTAGCTCTTTCATAAGTTTTAACTTATCTTCTTGTGAAATGCCTGTCATAATTTCAAAGCGTGAAGCCATTTGTGGTGGAACTACTAGGAACAGAACTGCTTGTGGAGGTACAGCCTGTGATGAGGGCCTTTGTGATGTTGACCCTTATCTTTTAGCAATAAATGGTTGCTACCTTCCATATACGGTCGGCTTGGCCAATTCTTTCATTGCTCTGGTTTATTCGGTGCCAGTTCATAATATTAAGCTTCTGAGAAGAATGCCTCTGAAATTGGGAATGGTTATACATCAGTCAAGATGCACCTCATTATGCCATCCTAATAAAACTTAAAGCATTGGTGCACTATGGACGCCACAACTTGGTATCGATGCAACCATGGCCTCCCAAGCAACAGATTGTAGGACGTCGGTGCATTGATAACATGAAAATTGACTTTTGTGAGGAATCCTTGAATATCAAGACTCAAGGTGATAGTCCCCATAGTCCTCTAACTCTCTTGGTTAAAGCCTTGGATTACCAGAGTGCTGCTTTTGAGAACAGATGGGCACATCCCGATACGCTTCAGTACTTTGAGCGGGAGAATATTCACCATAGATCTTGGATCCAACATAATGCAGTTAATCCTCTCTCCCGATAAATCGCCACTTACAAACAATGGACGATTATGCTCTGTATTTCCAAGTAATAAGTCATCATCTGTAAAAGTGATAGTTTGGTTACATTCAATCTTATTAGCAACCTTTGCCAGGTATCGGTCCTTGACGGACTCATCTAGCAGCGCATTTATGAGCGCTTGCCGAGACTCTTTAGAGAGATGAAGTGCATTGTATATGCTCAGTCTCGTCAGGATTCCACGCAAGTGAGCAATGGCATCATAATCTGGCTTATTTTTTAGTTCGGGAGCTTCCCTTTCTTCAATAGGGGGACAAGGATTTCCAAGCACTGCCTCTTCTTGCATTGGTGTCTTTCCTTTGTCCTGAGTTGTGGTCTTCTCAGATCACAATACGACCATTATTTTCGGTGACTTAGATGCTTCTTGTGGAACATTCTCTTCATTTAGCATGATGTTGGTCATTTTGCAAGATACCTTTATAGGTTCTGATGATTCCTGGCTCAATAGCTTGAGCAGTCTGGGAAATGAAGTAGGTATTTCTTTGGGCAATGGAAAGACCTTTCCCAATGCGATAATGCATTCCCATATTATGTGTCTTTCTTCTTGCAATACAGGGCAATAAAGGCGAACATTACACCATCTCAAAGCGAAATCATAGAGACGTTCCCCTTCAAGAGGTTGAATTTCTCGCACTTGTGCTTTAGAGAACTGAGAGGTGTAGTCATGGAATCTGTGTACGAATGCTTCCGATAATGCCTCTCAAGATCTGAACAATTTGGATGGCAATGCTGCAATCCACTTAGGGCATTGCTATTACCAGCCAATGAAAATGGGGAGCTCCTGATTGCATATGCCTCATTTTGTGACATCATTTGCACTAGGGCTTGTACTAGAATAAATGTTCAATTGCGGCCTTACAGCTTTCTTTGAATAACTTCATCATGGGCCACCCTAAGTAACAAATTTGTTTAGTTTCTAGAGCTGTGGTTAAAATAGGGGCCTTCATATAGTGTAAGTATTCAAGGACCCTCACAATGTGCACTTCGATGAACACTTGTTCCTTCGGTTGGTCATCCATTGCTCTCATTTTCTTCTTTTTGGCTTGATCAAATGCCTCTATGAAGTTAGATGGTATTCGATGGTGGAAATAGGCCCTTTTTGCCAAGCAAAAATGGATTTCTTCTTCCTCTAGGCAATCAATCGATTGTGGATCACTCCAAATAGCGTCCCTCCATTTGTGAACATAATTAGCCACGTTCTCACCATAATGTTGATCACAATTGATAAGAGACTTCCTGATTTCTTCCTTTCTTTTAGGAAGGAAGCGTAGAAGGAACATATCTTGTAAGGGGACCCAATCTTTGGCACCCTGAACTTCCTGAGTTTGGAACTGTTTTCTTCTTTACTTCTAAGGAGAGTGAGCTTTGAAATTTTTGATGCATCTTTGCAAGGTCTAGATTTTCTCCATAGCACTCATTAGCATAACGGAGGAGGTGTGTGACTGGTGAATCAACGACATTGAATACGGTGAAACCTTGGTGTCGGTGCTCTCTTTGGCGGTCGTGCCTTCTATGAGAGCATTCTCGCTTCTTGTTTGGCTAGCTAGTGGAGACTTCTTCTTCACCAATGTGGTAACAAGACACCATTATTAGATATTCAAATGGATTATCCTCATCAGAGCTTAGGTCATCCCCAGTTTCCAAGTCTGGCAAATTGTCGTAAAATATTGTCCATACTTCGTCTATAACTAACGGAAACAACGGCGATGGCTCCAAAGCATAGAGCTCTGGACACCCTTGAGTAAGGCAGGCTCTTTCCTTCTTTTTCCCCACCATATTCTTGTAGAAGGGTTTAAGGGTTTAAGCCTCTTAGGCTGGAGGTAATCCCCAATGATGTAAGGCTGGAACCATGACGGCCAGCGGTGTATCCTTTTAGGATATGGGAATAGGTCCTTCAGACGCTCTTCCATTTCTTTCGGCTTTGCATGTTTGGTCTGATGGTTTTGCCCCTTACATGTCGCCGACGGGACTTTTGGGGTGTCTTTTGGGCAGACAAGATCCCAACTTTCATCATCAGCCATGACTTTATTCTGCACCTCTTGGCTAAAGGCTTACAAGAATCGATGCTTGGATTCCTATTTCAACATTGCTAAATTGAGAATTTCTTTCACTGATATGTTGTTGGATGTTGCCTGTGCATCCTTCTTGGGTGTAATTATTCCACTCTTCATGCAATGGTTAATAATTCTCCTCACTACCTTGCATTTAATCATCGGGTGATTGATACTCCGATGGTAATGACGGTATAGGGGGTGGTTCACCTTATCCACCTCTATTGGGAACAGGGGTTCTGGTAGCCTTATATTGCCTAATTGAATGAGCCCCAATAGGATTGGTACCACTTCTTTATCAGAGTACTGGTATTTTGGCTCTAGAATCTCCCTTTTCTTCAACTGTCTATCAGTACCACTAGTTTTGGTCTCAGTGGTGTTGACAGAGGTGTTCTGTTTGATTCTTTCATATTCTTTCTTTTTGGACCGGAAAGTATTTTCTTTTTACTTGTCATCCGGTCTTTTCTTTTTCTAAAGAGGGAAACAAGGTATTCCTTTTGGCTTGCCTCATTGGCCAACTCTAGGAAATTGGTGATCTACTCATTTACCAGGATTGCGAGGTCAACCTTAATGCCATTGCAGCATAGTTGGACTCTTTCCTCCTCTATTAAGGTTGCCTCACATTTGTTGGCCTCTTTCTGCCAGCAAGAGATGAATTCCTCTACCAATTCATCATCCCTTTGCCTCATAAGGGAGAGTTTGGCTAATGTCACATCCTTTTTAGTCACAAAGAACTTTGCCAGAAATAGGTTCTGCATGTCATTCCAGGTCTTGACTGACCCTACTAGAAGTGTCAAATACCACTGGAATGCTGGTCCCTTGAGCGATGAGCCAAATAATCTCAAGCAGAGATTGTGATAGACAACATAGTTTCCCATCTTGAGATTGAAGAGGGTGAGATGATGCTAGAGATCATCCGTCCCATCAAATGTATGAAAGTCTACCATCTGGAAGCCTAGTGGGAAGGGATCATTCTCGATCTCCAGCGAATACAACCGATGATATATGTTTGGCACTTGAGAAGGCAGATTTATTTGCCGTTGGACCATTCAGTCATTCATCATCTCATTAAAGTGTGCCATGGGATCCGGGTTCATCGGATATGGTTGTGCATGCACATTTGCACTGAACGGTTGTGGTGGAACGTTCGCACCAAATGGCTATGCACGAACATTAATATTGGGTTGCCGCTGAGGTGAAGCAATGAGAGAGGCGAGGGGTGAGGCATCTGGTCCTAGGGGATCTTCTCTTGGTGGGTTAAAGACAAACAGTCCTGGTGGCATAACTGTTCCCATGGAGGGAATGTTGAGGGGACATGCAACATTAGATGGTTGGCCAGGATTGAAGGTTTGGTCAGCATTCTGTTGTGCATAGGCCTTTCTTAACCATTGATTTTCAGTCTTAAGCAACTCCAATCTTCACATTATCTCATCTATGGAAGTGGGAGCTGCACTTCCTTCAGCCATGTAAGACATGACTATCGGGATAAATTGATGTATGTGCATCAATTGGTGGGGAGACGTAGACACTTAATCTTCTCTTCTAGTATCTTCTGATAGAGAGTGAAATATTAGGGGAGGCACCATTAATCTAGCCATCGACCTCATGATGATTCCCTGATGAGGTGGGCTAGGTAATGCCGGCGATAAGTCCTCGTCGACCGAAGTGGTACAGATACTAACAGGCTACACTTTCCTCTTCTTCTGGTCCCTTTTCCTTAGGCTACCAGAATCGGCCCTTCTTTCTCTCTTTTCTACCTTTGATGCCTTCCTTGGCATTTGTAAGGTGCCTATTTTGTCAATCTCTCTTCTCTAAGAGCAAGGGAGATTGGCTAAAGTAGAGAACATATTGCTTTCCCAGTATTTATCCTGGGATGGAGATGGTCTCCTTACTATTGCAGTGTGCTTCTCGGATGGCAACTTCCATCCTTCTTTCTTTTCTTGAATGGTCAATCTGTGGGTTGACCTCTTCTTCAAATTTCCTTTCTTCACCGCCTGTCTTGCAGTTCCATTAGCTGGTTGAACATAACCCTTGAAAACTTTGCTCTGAGCATTCCTTCCAAAGGGGCCAATAGGTTTGGGATCAAAGGGAGCTTGTGTCTATCTTCCCTTGATTGCATTAATGAGGTTGACAGCTACAACCTTCTTTTGCTTTATCAAAATAGAGACCCGAGTACTCCCAGTCTTTAGGAAGTTTGGGATGGTATTGCGGACAAAGTCATCTCCAACGATCTTAGCAGCATGAGGGGAAATAATTTTTCTCCTCTGTCTCTTATTTTTCTTGTGCTTCTTTTCAACCTTGTTGTTGGAAGTTGAGTCACTAGAAGTCACTTCTAGAACTACTAGGGCAGCCTCCAATGCTACTGGAACTGCTCTGGAAGTTGCCGATGTAGTTCTGGGAGAGGGAAAAATCAGAGTCACATCCCTCTTATAGATGGCAGGTGCCAGGTTGGTCAGCACCATAATGAAGGAGTGGGGAACATTCCTGTCAAAGTCATGTGGGGTGTTGACGGTGAAGCCGCCACCTAGCAGAAATTCAAAAGTGAGTAAGCTTGCCATCAGGATTGATCTTGAGAGAAGAACAAGAATAAGTTATAGAAATGACCAAAGTTCTGCAAAGAGCAACAAAAGAGCTTAGTTAGTTTCATAGAAGAATAAAGTCTCTAAGAGGCACAAGTGTTACTTTTCCTTAAAGATGAAGGGTGGGATGTTTCACGTTGGGTTCACCATTTTTGTAACAAGTATAAAAATGAGAAAGAAATAAGAAAATGGAACAATATTATGAGATTTATCATTTTTGGAATGAATCAAATAATTTTCATTTTTATTTGATGGTCCTTAATTGATTACACTTGCTATGTACATAAAAAAAAATTGTATGTTCACATCTCAGACCACAAGTGGTCCTAATTACATCTACACAATGGAAAAAAGCCTTGATTAAAAGGAAAAGTACAATGTATCTTAGAAATTCAAAAATAAAACACACACTCTCTTTTAAAATAGATGTGTGCTGTTTTTGGGATCGCCGAGCACATTGCGATGACTTGATATTTAGAAGATCGCCTCAAGTCAATGGGCAGATAGGATGACACAGTTGTAGACTGGGTTGCTAGATACTAGGTCAACTTAGAAAATGGATATTTTGATCTGATTGGTTTGTCCCAGGTGGAATCAAGACTAGGTGATTTTTGTTGTTTAGACTGTAAGAAATCATAGAGACAGTAGATGTTTTGTAACCCAATTGGCATATCCTGGAAGGACTCAGGACTGGGTGATCTCTATTGTGTTTAGACCTGAAAGAGATTAGATGAAAACAGGTGACCTAGGTATGGTTAAGCCTTCTCTCATTGCCCATGAGAAGCTTAGGAAGAGTGGGCCAGGTTAATTGGGTTTAGCTTGGCTCTCTCAAGTGGAACCAAGATGACTTGATTTGACTATTTTGATGAATGGTATATGCTAAGGTTTGACTCAATGAGTCATGACTCAGTGAATTGGTGAGTCACGACTCAGTGACTCGATCCTAGACTTAGGCTTTAGGATAAGTCGATGAGCGGTGTTTGCTAAGGTTTGACTGAGTGAGTCATGAGTCAATGACTTGGTCCTAGACTTGGGCTTTTGGATGAGTGATGAGTGGTGTTTTTTAATATCCCGTGGAAAACTACAAGCGGGCAATCTCTGCCATTTATATTGTGAGAGATCGAAGATCCATGTTACATGAATTAAGCCTAATTACACTTTGAATTAATTAAGCTTGATCATGATTTAACAGTAATAACAACAATTAGTGTTAATGATAATTCTTAGTTAATTTAAGATAATGTCATTAATTTCCTGATTTATGGGGTAGTTACATGGTTTAATCGGGATTTAAATAGGTTTTAATGTATTTAAAATATTTAATTCAACATTATCCTATTGTCCTTTGGCCATATGGTACCCACCATTACCACAGCATGGGTGGGACCCATGTGTGTACCATGGTGGGGTTGTCCCAGAGTACCCTTAGGCACTCAAGCTCCTCCTCCAAAATCTCTCTCTAAAAGAATTCTTCTTCTAATCCTCCCTTTCTCAAGAAGAGGGAGGGGT
>JAYJMB010088060.1:0-20124 GCA_036873735.1 Pouteria campechiana
TTTTTAACACGGACCCGCCAAAAACACTCTCAAAGCCACCGACGAATAAATAAGAGGAGAAGGGCATATTTTTTTTTTAAACATGAAACTCCTTGGTACGCCATGCGTACCAAATCGCAAGACTCCCGACAGCACCCTTCGCCATTCCTAGCTCATACTACTACAGTGGGACTGTTAGTCAGCTCCTACTAAGTCCAAGACGTCAAAAACGTCGTCTGTCCCAACAACAATTGTACATTGTTATGTGGTTTGCACCTCTCACCATGCATTCATAGAAGAGGAAGAATTTGAATTCGATGATAAAGAATCATAAACAAACTTGGAGAGACCTGATGATATAGATGATAAAGAAGTCATTGATGACCCATCAATTCTTGAATCAGGATTAGAAATGGCAAGTGAAACTCATGAGCCCGATTATGAGTCAAACCCTGGTCGTTTAGAGGAAGAAGAAGATGAGGACTTTGATTCTTCCTTAGAAGAAATAACGTGTGGCGTAGCTCCGCTAGGATTAGAAGATGGTGGACAACCAATAATCGATGAACATGAAGAGTTCAACTTGGGTATAGACGAAGATAAGCGCCTTACCTTCATTGCTGAATCTTTGCCAGAACATAAAAAATAATTACTAATGGATCTCCTCAGGGAATTCAAAGATGTCTTTGCATGGACATACTTTGAAATGCCTGGCTTAGATCTAGATATTGCCATGTATTCTTTACATATCTCTCCAAGCAAGCGACCAATGAAGTAAGCGTCAAGGAAGTTGAGACCTGAATTGGAGTAATAGATCATTAATGAGATCAATAAATTGCTGGAAGCCAACTTCATTAGAGAAATTAAATTCCCGAGATAGCTCTCTAGTGTTGTCCTAGTGAAGAAAAAGAATGGGCAAATCCGATTTTATTTCTTTTTTGCAATATCAATGAAGCTTGTCGAAAGATGAGTTCCCGCTACCACATAAAGAACTCTTTATCGACAGCACATCACTCTATGACACATTCTTGTTCATGGATGGTTACTCTGACTATAACTAGATCAAGATGGCACTAGCAGATGACACTTCCACTGCATTTCATACTCTAATGGGCATCTTTTGCTATAAAGTTATGTTATTTGGATTAAAGAATGCAGGAGCAACTTATCAAAGAGCTATGCAAGTTATTTTTTATGACATGCTTCATAAACATGTTGAATGCTATGTCGATGCCTTGGTGGTTAGATCTAATGGTTATGATTAGCACCATGAGGATCTACGCACCATCTTTATATGACTCAGGAAAAACAAGCTACACATGAACCCACTCAAATGCACATTTGGAGTTGGGTCAGGCAAGTTTTTGAGATTTATTGTCTGTCATCGAGGAATCGAGGTGGACCCACAAAAAGCAGAGGCTATCAGAAATATGTCTCCCCCAAGGAACATAGATGATCTGGCAAGCTATCTTATATCAGAAGATTTTTGGCCAATTTAGTAGGAAGATGTCAGCCATTTCATCATCTACTAAAGAAGGATGTAGACTTTGTTTGGGATGAAGCTTGTGAGAAAGTCTTTGATACCATAAAAGAATTACTCTGCAACCCGCCAATTTTGGCTGTACCGGCCAAGGGTAAATCACTTATTCTATTCATCTTCATGAGTGAGCAATCGCTTAGGGCATTGCTAGCACAAGAAAATCAAGACGATAAGGAACAAGCATTGTATTACCTTAGTCGTCCATTGATTGATGCAGAATGCAATTATTCTCTGATTAAAAAGACATGCCTTGCCTTAGTGTTTGCAGCCCAAAAATTAAGGCATTATTTCCTCGTTAATGAGATCTGGTTAATTTCTAAAGTGGACCCATTCAAGTTCTTAATCGCTCGTCCCATTCACCAGTTGAGCCATCATTTATCCTTTTAAGAATCTCTTGTTGCTTCCAAGGAGAAAGATAAAGTTGAAGATTTAGAGATCATCAAGCACTTGAAGGAAGAAGTGGCTGCTTCCCAGCAAGAAGTGATGGTGACTAAGGAAGCCTTAAAAGAGTTGAAGAAAAGAAGAGGTTTAGGCACTTTCTAACTTATTTTGGTCTTCTTCCTTTGATCTGTGGTGGAGCTCTTGGAAGCAATGTTTCCTTTTTTCAAAATAGGGACCTCTTCACTGGCTATCACCTTCTTACTCCTTTTGATGGCTAGAGTAAGAACCTCTTCACTGGCTATTGCCTTCTTGCTCCTTTTGATGGCTGGAGCAAGAACCTCTTCATTAGCTATCACCTTCTTGCTCCTTTTGATAGCTGGAGCGGGAACCTCTTCATTAGCTATCATCTTCTTGCTCCTCTTGATAGCTGGAGCAGGAACCTCTTCATTAGCTATCATCTTCTTGCTCTTCTTGATGACTAGAGTAGGAGTCTCTTTACTTGTTGCTGCCTTTGTACTCTTCTTGAGAGCCAGAACTGGAGGAGCTGCTTCGCAGTGCAAAATTACACTTTTGGTCACTTCTAGAGGAGGAGACTCGGACAATCCTTGGCTAGTATTTGCCCTCTCATCTTGCTTTATAGCAACACTACTAGATGTAGTCCCTTTCTTTCCAGATAAGGTTGTTCATAGAGGAACTAAAGCCTGAGGAGCCTTATCACGGAATTGTACTGGAGTAGAATCTGCCAAGTACCGTTCCAGCCCTGCATTTGCATCAGCTTCTACTTTAGTCATTTCCTTCCTTGAAAGAGGGACCCTGATTGGTGGAATTTGCTCAGCATAATCTAGAGGGATATAAGGAGCCGACTCAGAAATAGCCGGCCTAGGGGTTATCGGCTCCGTCAAGATGTCTTCACCTATGGGGTATATCTTCTCACCATAACCCCTCCACCCAATATGGCTATGATCAGTGTGATGAATATTCTGATGAGGATGGTGTTCGTCTAATTATAAAATTCATTATGGAAAAGTGGAAGGCCTTTCAAAATCCATGGTCCGTTGTGCTCTCAAGAAGACGCTCTCAGGAATGTCAAGTACAAAAGAGGATGTTAATGGACGATAAGCAGACATACCACAATTAGGAGGCATCGCCCTACTGATTTTGCCACTGTTGATGCTATACCACCAAGCATAGTCCTTGGTCATGTGTACTCTTTGAGCTTGACCAGGCAAGAAAATATCGTAATCTCGAAAGGTAGAGGTAAAACAGAATGACAATGGATACCACCAAGCTGGACCCACTCCTGCTATATGCTCTTCGCAATATAAATATGAAGTGAATTGACATTTCTTGGTCATAGCCAAACTGCCTAGCAAACCAATTTAGGAAATATGGTTCAACCCAAAACCTGGAGCCTTCCCAAAGAGGAAGCAAGCAAGCTTGCAAATAAATGATGAAATCATTAATCTTACCAAAGGTTTCATCCTTGCCTTTCACCTCAAATCCCAAAGGATTATTGACTGAAGCAAGCAAAAACATCTCCTGAGAAAATCTGTGTAGCTTCACGAATCGATTTGTCACTTCATCAAATCATATGTTCCTGAAAATGGCAGTTAAGAACTTCCCCAATAATAAACCCTCACTAGGCAATTGAGTTGGCGAGTTGACCCCATAAATCTAGGGGAAATAAAGTCCTAACTAAGCTATAAAGAAATGGACTAGGAAGTATGTGGTGCTCGTGACTAGCCCAGAATGCTGTAAGACCATATCGTTCAGCCCGCGATAGATGTCGCACAATACATGAGGAGCCATGGATAGTCTCTTACCTTTGGCAAGTTGAAGAGCCGGCATCAAGCATAAGGGGTTGATGCAATAATCATGTGCTGATGAAGGATAGATAATAATAGAAAGCCATGACATAAGGAATAAGACTAATTCCTCCTTTGGGGCGATACTGCTCAAAAGAGCTTCATCAGCCCAAATATTCTATTTGGCCCAATCTTCAGATGCTGGCATCTTACATCTTCGAGCATTGGAATTGGAAATCCTTTCGAACAATTGTGCCCAGCCTATCCAAGGAAGCTTAGTACCGGATCATGTTAACTTATTATACTCAAGATGCGATAACGCGATAACCTAAGCTTCCTTCTTTGAAATCCTCATTCGGCGGGAGGTACAAATCAAAAGGCTCCTCGATGATAGGTAACCCACAAGTGACATTGAGATCCCAAAGTGTGATGCTTATCTCACCACAAGGGAAATGAAAGGAATTGGTCGTCGGATACTAGACCTGAATGAAGCCACACATGGCCTCCATGTGCCGGTGGAATGGACCGTGATTGTAAAGAATCACATCATAAATGCCAGCCTGATAAAGGACACTTTTGTGCGCTGTTGCTATATGCTCTGCCCAAGGTCTAAAGAAATTATTCTTTGGTAAACCACCCTTGAATCAGCCTCTTTCACCATTAGTAACAAACTTATAACCCTCAAGAATTGTTGCACTCTGGTGAGGGGTCTCCACAGAGTATTCATGAGGATCTAACATCTCTTCGATGGGAGACAAGAAATAACCATCGAAGTGGTCCTTCTCATCATAGTGTGCAAAAGCATTGGCAGATAGATAAGGGCTCTCAACATCTTTTCTATGCACGAAGCAAGGTTGAGAGTGAAGAGCGAAAGAACTTCTCAACCCTTCATGTCTATCATGGAAAAGTGGTTTATTGGAGAATGACCCGGAATGTCACTATCAAAACCAGAAAGTTTTTGCTTCGGGAGCTCTGCGTTCAGCTAAACAAAGAAACCTTTGTCTATCTCCTTAACCTAATAATAACAGATAGCACTTTGAAGGTGAGGATCACCATCTTTCTTTTGCTTCTTCGGTTTTCGCTACGAAAGACGTGGGAGTTAAGCTCCTTTCAAGGCGTGAGAATCAAGCTCCAATTTCTCAAAATGCCCAAAATACCCCTACAGGTGCAACCAAGGCATATTTTTCCAAAATGCCCCCATTGGTGCAACCAAGGCATATTTTTTAAAATGCCAAAATTACCCATGAAGGCTCAAAAACTATAAATACCCCCTCTCTTGGCCTTGAAGGGGGAGAAAAGTTGGAAGGAGCTTGGAGGAGTCTTCAAGAGGCAGGTGCCTCCCTTGACACCAATGGCCTTTGGCCACTAGTAATTCCTCTAGTGCCTAAAGGCACTCTGCCATGGCCCCACCATGATACACACGTGGGCCCCACCCACATTGTGGTAATGGTGGGTCCCATATGATTTGTGGATAATAGGATAATGCTGGATTAGACATTTAAAACACATTAGACCCTTATTAAATACTAATTAAAATTCTTAAATAATAGAGTTACCTTGTAAATACCCCATAAATCAGGGAACTAATGACACTGTCTTAAATCAATTAAGAACTATCATTTAGCACTAATCACTATTATTAGTGCTAATCATGATTACGCTTAATTAACTCAAAGTGTAATTAGGCTTAATTCATACAATCTGGATATTCGATCTCTCACAGTATAAACGGCAGAGATTGCCCCCTTTTTGTTTTCTACAGGATATTGGAAAACACCACTCATTAAATCGTTCAAAAGCCTAAGTCTAGGACTGAGCCATGACTCACCGCGTCACTAAGTCATGACTCATCGAGTCAAACCTTAACAAACACCACTTTCTAATTCATTCAAAAGCCTAAGTCTCGGACCAAGTCACCGAGTTATGACTTACCGAGTCAAATCTTAGCAAAAACCACTTTTCAATTTATTCACAAGCCTAAGTTTAGGATCAAGTCACCAAGTCATGACTTACTGAGTTACTAAGTCATAACTCACCGAGTTACTAAGTCATAACTCGCCAAGTCAAACCTTAGCAAACACCACTTCTGAATTCATTCAAATGCCTAAGTTTGGGATCGGGTCTTAGCAAACAACACTCATTATATCATTCAAAAGCCTAAGTTTAGTACTGAGTCACTAAGTCATGACTCATTGAGTTGCTGTCCCAATTCACCAAGTCACTAAGTCACGACTCACCAAGTCAAACTTTAGCAAACACCACTCACTCAGTCACCCAAAGCCTAAGCTTAGGACCAAGTCATTAAGTCATGACTCATCGAGTCAAACCTTAGCGGATATTATTCATCAAATCAGCCATACCTAGTTAACTTGGCCCACTCTTCCTAACATTCTCATGGGCAATTGAGAAAGCTAACAAAAATTCAGTTAACTTGGCTCACTCTTCTTAAGCTTGTCATGGGCAATGAGAGAAAGCTGACCAAACCCAGTTAACCTGGCCTAGTCTTCTTAAGCTTCTTATAGGCAATGAGAGAAAGCTAACCAAAACCTAATTAACCTAACTCACTCTTCTTAAGCTTTTCATGGGCAATGAGAGAAACCTGAACAAAACCTAGGTCATCTATTTTTTTTCTAGTCCCTTTTAGGTCTAAACACAATAGAGATCACCCAGTCCTGAGTCCTTTTAGGATATACTAATTGGGTCATAAACCACCCACTGTCTTTATGGTTTAATACAACCTAAATAACAGAAATCACCCGGTCTTCATTCCACCTAGGACAAACTAATCGGATCAAAACATCCATTATTTAGTTTAGCCCAGTGTCTAGCAACCTAGTCTAGAGCCGTGTCATCTTATTTGCCTATTAACTTCGGGTGATCTTTTAAATATCCAGTCATCACAATATACTCGGCGATCCTAAAGATAACACACATTCATTTAAAGAGAGAGAGAGAGTGTGTTTTATTTTTGGGTCTCTAAGATGCATTGTACTTTTCCTTTTAATCAAGATTTTTCTCCCATTATGGAGATGTAATTAGGACCACTCATGGTTTGGGATGTGAATATGTAATTTTTTGATGTGGATAGCAAGTTTAATCAATTGAGGACAATCAATAAAAAATGAAAATTATTTGATCCATTATGAACAATCTTCATGTTGTTCCATTTTTCCTTTCCTTTTTTTGTACTTATTACAAAAATGGTGAACCCGACATGAATCATCCCACCCTTCATCTTTAAGGAAAAGTAATGTCAGTGCATTTTAGAGAACTTATTTTTCATGAAACTGTCTAAGCTCTTCTTTTGCTCTTTGGAGATCTTTAGCCATTTCCACCTTCAACCTCTTTTATTTCGAAAGCTCAATCCTAATGGCATCATCGCTCGCATTCAGATTCTTGCTAGGTGGCAGTTTTGCCATCAACGCCCCTAAAAATTTTGATAGGAGTGTCCCTCACTCCTTTATCATGGTGCCAACCTAGCATGGCACCAGTTATTTACGAGAGGGACTCGATGGCTTTGATTACTACCTCATCTAAGGCTGCTACACTGGCTCCCAAGACCACCTCAGCAGCACCTAAGGCCACTCTAGCAGCTCCTAAGATTACTTTCGTCATCTTAGCCTCCAGCAATAGCAAAGTTGAGAAGAAACATAAGAAGAATAGGAGGCAGAGGAGGAAGGCTGTTTCTCCTCATGCTCCTCAAATTATTAGAGACGAAACCATCTTCAATGCTACTCTAGACTCTTTCAAGAATGGATGTACTTGTGTTTCTGCTCCCATGAAGCAAAAGAAGGTCGTAGCTCTCGATCTCACCAAATTCATAGAGGGGAGGCAGACAGGAGCTATCATCAATCCTAAGTCTATTGGCACTTGTGGGGGGAATACACTGAGCAAGGCTCCTAAAGGTTGTTCTTAGCTTACCATACAAGCGGGGAAGAGAACAATAAAGAGGAACATATCCAAGAAGAGGTCAACCCATAGGTTGACCATTCAAGAAAAGAAGGAAGGATGGAAGTTACTTTTCGAGAAGCACACTGCAACAGTAGTAAGACCATCTCTATTCCAAGATGAATGCCTAGGTAACAACATGTTTTACTATCCTGGTGAATCTTTCATGTTCTTAGAGAAGAGAGAACGACAGGACAGACACCCTTTAGATGCTAAGAAAGGCATCGAAGGTAGAAGAAAGAGAAAAAAGGACCGACTTTGGTAGCCCAAGGAAAAAAGACTAGAAGAAGAGAAAGCTGTAGCTCGTTAGTGTCTACACCACTTCAGCTAACAGGGACCTGTCACCTATACCTCCTAATCCACCTTGTCTGAGGATGGTTATGAGGTCAATAGCCAGGCTTATGGTACCTCCCATAATGTTCCATTCTTTGTTAGAAGGCAGTGGGGGAGAGGATCGGGCATTCACACCTCCTCACCAACTAATACACACTCATGAAACCTTCTCGATAGTTATGTCATACATGACTGAGGGTAATATGGTTGCTACATCCATAGAGGAGATAACTAAATGATTGGAGCAGCTAGAGGTTGAAAACCAATGTTTGCGAGAATTATGTGCACAATAGAATGTCGGCCAAAATCCCAATTCTGGTCAACCTTCTAATATTGCGCATCCTCTCAATGCTCCATCTATGGGAATGGCCATGTCACCATGACTGCTTGTCTTCTATCCACCAAGAGGAGACCATATAGAGGCGGAAAGCCCATCCCTCGTTTCCCCGATTGCCTCACCTTGGCAACCACCTAATATCAATCTTCGTGCATAGCCATTTGATGTGAATGTTCAACTACAAAAATTTAGCAGAAATGTGTAGGCACCACCATTTCAGATAAAGGTGGGTTCAGTGGCCCATTTTAACAAGATGATGAATGATTAGATGACTCAAAGGCAAATAAACTTGGTTTCTCAAATGCCCAACATATATCATTAGCCTTATCCTTTGAAAATTGAGAATGAGACATGTGATAACCCTAAATTTTATTAAGTTTAATTTTCAATTATGATAAATTTCTTGGTAATGGCGCTAAATAATTGGAAATTTAATATGATTTTTGAAAATTTCACCCTTCTAGAGCAATTTTAGTATTTTGACCATAACGTCTTTGTATAAACTTAGGATTGAGTGATCATTTTGGCATTATTTAGATAATTGCAAGGATTACAACTTTCATGTTGACCATAATTCCTAATTATGCTTATATTTTGATTCATGGGTCCCGCAAAGTAACACCACTTAGTTTATAGATGGTTGTAGTGTTTTGGCTATAACTTTTCATGGAAAATCAGAATTTAGTGATTTTTGGTTCATTGGAAAATCACAACAAAGGCTAAAAATTTTATCTTTACCACTCTTGATGAATCATACCCTTATGTGATAAATAATTGAGACAAGTAACATTTATTACAAGAGTAGTGTGTAGGTGCATGGGCACCATAACTTAAGTTTTTTTCTTTTTCTTTAAGGCGATCCACCATCATCTCAAAACCTAATATGCCTCCCTCTTCTTGCAACCCACAAGCCATCCATCCCCTTTTCATCCTATGACCATATATTTTTTTATCCCACCGATTTTCAAGCTAGAAAATTATGCCAACGAATATAAAATCCATCCCCATGCATGTAGCCACACAAATTATCAAGCTTGGAAAATTTCAAGGAGGGAGAATAATTTATTTACCTTGTGTTGCTACTAGTGGTCTCGGATTCTTGAAGATTTTGGGGGTTTTCAAAGTGGGTTAGAAGGTATTGCATTTTCTCCAACTCAATTTTGTATGTCCTGTTTGCTAGGTTAATATTCTGTTCAAAGCGGGACTATCTAGGGCTAGAAAATGTTTGATTTTCTTAGGGATTGATAGGTATTTTAATTGTGAGATTGATTAATCATAAATGATAGTTTAATACAAGTGATTTGGGCATGATTTTGGCCATATATTGCTGCCCATAAATGGACAGCAATATGAATGGGTGTGATGGCATGTTGGGGCATGAATGGGCTGTTTGTGATATATGAAATGGTTTTGTTATTTAATTATTATATTAATGATGAATTTAAGATGTTAATTATGCAAGAAAATGATCAAATATTGATGGAATTTTAATACTTAATCATGCCTTTAAGTTGTTTGATAAAATGCCTAAGTGAAGGGCTGTATAATGTACATTGATGTTGGGGCTATTTTCAAATGAATTTTAGTGGACAATTGCATGTTTATGTTATTATTATTAGGTTAATTATATGATATTAATGATATGCATGTTTGAAAATGGTTTTGCTATGATGCATATTGCTGAAAATTTAAAATTAGTATTATGTAAGAGTAGTATATGATGTATTGTCATCATGAGACTATATGGAATGAATGGGCAGATTGTATAATGGAATTAGATATTTAATTTATCAAGTTAAATTGCTAATTATGATTCCAAATTAGTGGAAAATAGATGGGTTAATGAAGGGTGCAAGTTAAACAGATTGTATAATGCTAAAAGTTGCAAATTACACGTCTATCAAGTGTTTGATGAAATTCTTTAATGAGCATAAAGTGGAATTGGGGGAAATGGATTAGGAATTTAATTATCCATTAAGTGAGAAATAAAATAGAGTATTTAGTGTCTTAATTGTATGATTAAAAATAGGATGGAAAGTGGGTAGCTATGGTAATGAGTTAAAGAGTTTGGATTAAGTGGGATGCATGTTGTAAACTACCCTTAAAATGGGTAGCTATATGATGGGTTTGTGACAAATTTGAATTAAATTAGTAAATAGATTGCTAGTATAATTAATAAGGTTAAGACCCTTGAAGTTTGATAAATTTTGACTTGAAAGGATGGGTTATAATCCATCATTTGATATGTTGAAAAAGAGACCAAGCTAAAATTTTGAAACCCTTAAAAACCAAGTTGGAAATGATGTAATGAAATTATTTTTGATGTTTATTCAATTAAGTAACAAGTGATGGGATATGGAAAATGATGATTTAGACCCTAAATATCCAATGGTGTAGATAGGTGAATGTCTTTTAGAAATGCATGTAATTGAGCTAGAGCTTGTGTAGTTGTTTGAGAATGCCAAAAGTGATACATGAAACATTTGTAGGATCCATTGGGCCTTGAATTAGAAGGAAGTGATCGAATTGAAGGTTGTGAATTCATTCTCAAGTGAGATAAGTAGGTTTTTTTTTGAATTTTTGCATGATTAGATATGATCTTTTATACTGGCATATGGGCACTGAATTTTATTGATATTTGGTTTGAATGCCGTGTAATTGAAATTATAAAACCATTTTATGTTTGGATTTGATTGTATGTATATTATATCATGATTTGAGCTTTTATTGTATTATGTTGTGATTCGATTTTTGGCCATTTAACATGAGTTAAGCATAGTATTAGCATGCATGTGGTTGAGTGACATGAGTAGATATATGTTATATGCTGTGTGGCTTAGTGTATAGCCCGTGGCTTGTTTATTGCCTATGTAGCATATATAGATTGTGGCTCAATGGTTGCCTGTGTGACTGATTGGTTACCCGTGTGACATATGGAGTCTGTGTGGCTAAATGGTTACCTATGTGGCTGATTGGTTGCCCGTGTGGCATATGGAGCCTGTGTGGCTAGATGTTGGCCTTGATGGTGTGTGATTATGATATGTTGAGATTGGCATGGCATGATAATTAAGTGATCTTGAATTATAATTGTGAGTTTGATAAACTTGAATTCCTCAGTAGATGTGGTTAGTATTGGTGAACCTATTGTGATCCCTGTGGAGCGATGAGGGCGGGACACTCTTGGGACTTTGCACAAGTAGTGAATTCCTAGCACTGTAGGAGGTGGACTTGGGAGGCTTCTAGCTGGGGATATAGGGATGGACCATCTGCACATCAAAGAGGGAAAGAGTGATTTCTTTTACTTTAGTAAGTCCTGATAATGATGCATTGATAAAATATATATCTTGATGAGGATATCATAATGATGTCATTGTATATGAGTCTTCATTATGAGTATGACACAATGGTAATAATTTATTCAAAGAGTATGCCTGATTTGGATGAGTTAAGTTCTAGAAACAAAGACATGGGTATTGTGGGCTTGGGTACATGTTACATTATCATGACATTTACTATACCATGGATTTATACGTTGCTTGGATTGTATATATGTATTTGAGCATGCTTTTCTCCTTGACTATTTCCTTATAGTTTTCCTCTTTGCCTACTTACTGAGTTTGCCCAGACTCACGCCATTTTATCGCCATTTTCAGTTGACAGGCCAAATGATGGAGCCCAACTGGGGGTTTGCACTCATGATTGAGAGTAGGGGACAATCTCCATGACGTATGGATGAATTAGAGTTTGGAACTCATATGTGGATATGACATCTAATGTATATAAATTTGAATTTGAAAGGTTTCAATTCTTAAGGTGTATTGGGTATGTATGATATAGTTATATTAGCATGTCATTATATGGATTATACCTATATATTTTTCTTATAGGTCTGGTTGTGCCTTGCCATTACAATGCGGCTTACCTTATGATTCTGGGTAATGTGGGTGTTTATTGTGTTAATTATGATAGTGATGTGATCTGAGAATGAAATATAGAATCTTATACAGGTGCAAAAACCCTTATCCTTCAAGGGAGACTCTGTCAAACTTTCGATAGAACCCTTCTCCAGGATAAAAGATAGTCAAAATGCATAGGCCCCTAGGTGGGCTGTTAAAAGCCATTCTCACCAGACTTCAAAATGGTAGATTTCAGTACATTTGATGGAATGGATGAATTTCAGCACCATCTTACCCTCTTCAATCTTAAGATGGGAAACAACACCATCTATCAAAACCTCTGTTTAAGATTGTTTGGTTCCTCCCTCAAAGGACCTCCATTCTAATGGTACTTGACGTTACTTGCGGGGTCAGTTAAAGCTTAGAATGACATGCCAAACTTGTTCCTGGATAAATTCTTTGTGACTAAGAAAGATTTTGCATTAGTGGATGTCACCCTCTTGAAGAAGAGGGATGACAATCTAGTAGAGGAATTTATCTCTAGCTGAAAGAAGGAAGCTAACAAATGTGAAGCAACCTTAACAAAGGAGCAAAGAGTCTACCTATGTAGTAATGACATTAAGGTCGACATTGCAATTCTAGTGAATGAGCAAATCACCACCTTTCGGGTGCTGGCCAATGAGGTAAGTCGAAAGGAACGCCTCCTCTCCCTCTCTAAACAAAGTAAAGTTTGAGATGATAAGTAAAAAGAAAGCATCTTTTGGCTTAAGAAGAAAGAACCAGAAAAAGATAAACCAAACATTTCTGGCAATGCCACTGAGACCAAAATTGGTGATAATGATAGATATCCAAAGAAAAGGGAGATTCAGAAGCCAAAATACTAATATTCTGATGAGGAGGTGGTACCAATTCTATTAGGGCTCATTCAATTAGACAATATAAAGCTATCGGGACCCTTGTTCCCATCGGAAGCAGATAAGGTGAACCATCCCCCATATTGCCATTACCATCAGGGTATCAATCACCCCACGATCAAATGCAAAATAGTAAGGAGAATTATTAACCATTGCATAAAGAGTGGAATCATTACACCAAAGAAGGATGCATAGGTGACATCCAACAATATATCGGTAAAAGAAATTCCTGATGTATCAATGTTGGAACAAGGATTTGATTGTCAGTTTCCTAAAACCTCTAGCGAAGAGGTGCAGAGAGAAATCATGCTTGATGATAAAGGTTGGGATTTTGTTTGCTTGAAAGACATTCCATAGGTCCCGTTAATTAGGTGCAAGGGAAGGAATCATCAGATTAAGCATGTAGAGTAGAAGGAAAGGGAAGAGCACCTAAAGGATTTATTCATCTTGAAAGAATACATTAGTGGCTATCATGGTTCCAACCATAATCATTGGGGATTGCATCTAGCTTGAGAGGCTTAAATCCTTTTACAAGAAAATGATGGGGAAAAAGAAAAATAGGGCCCGCCTTGATTAAGGGTGCCCAGAGCTCTATGCTTGGGAGCCATCACCGTCACTTTCGTCGGTTGCATACCAAGTATGGACAACATTTTGCGATAACTTGCTAGACTTGAGAACTAGGGATAACCCAAGCTCTAATGAGGATAATCCATTTGAATATCTGATAGTGGCATCTTGTTGTCGCATTAGCGAAGGAGAGGCCTCCACTAGCCAGCCAAGCAAGAAGCGGGAACGCTCTCATAGAAGGCGCGATGGTCAAAGGGAGCACTGACGCCAAGGGTTCACCGTATTCAATGTCGGTGATTTGCTGATCACACACCTCCTCCTCTATGCTGAAGAGTGTTGCGAAGAAAATCTAGATTTTGCAAAGATGCATCAAAATTTTGAAAACTCACTTTCTCCAAAAGTGAAGAAGAACTAGTTAGAGAGTGGGTCCCCTTGCAAGATATGTTTTTTCTACGCATCTTTTTTGAAAGAAAGGAAAGAATCAGGGAGTCTCTTATCATTTTGGACCAGCATTATGGCAAAAGCATTGCCAATTATGTTCAAAAATGGAGGGACGCTGCTTGGAGCGACCCACAATCACTTGATCACCAAGAGGTGGAGGAAATCCATCTTTGCCTGGCAAAAAAGGCCTATTTTCACCATCGAATGTCATCTAACTTCATAGAGGCCTTTGATCAAGTCGAAAAGAAGAAGATGAGGGCAATGGATGATCCGCTAAAGGAACAAGTATTCATAAAATTGCATATTATAAGGGTTCTTGAATACCTGGACTACATGAAAGCCCCTATTTAAATGACAGTTCCAGAAACTAAGTAAATCCGTTATTTAGGGTGACCCATGATAAAGTTATTCAAAAAAGGCTACAAGGCTGCGATCAGATATTTATTCCAGTATCAAGCCTTAGTGCAAATGATGTCCCAGAATGATGCATATGCGATTAGGAACTTCCCATTTTCACTGGTTGGTAATAACCATACCCTAAAGTGGATTGGGACATTGGTAATCAAATCGTTCAGATCTTGATAGGTGTTAACTAAAGCATTTATGCATAGATATCATGACTGCACTTCTCAGTTCTCTAAGGCACAAGTGCAAGGAATTCATCCTCTTGAAGGGGAGCACCTTATGATTTCGCCTTGAGATGGTGTAATGGAAATGTTTGCCTTTATTGCCCTGTGTTACGAGAAGAAAGGCGCATTGTATGGGAATGCATTGTCATATTGGAAAAGGCTTTTCTATTGCCCAATGAGGTACCTACTTCATTTCTTGGACTGCTTAAGCTGCTAATCTAAGAGCCATTAGAACCTGTGGAGGTATCTTGTAACATGACCAACAACATGCCAAATAAAGAGAATGCCCCACTAGAAGCACCTGGATCACCTGAAGTAATGGTCATATTACGATTCAGGAAGAATATAACTTAGGATAAAAGAAAGCGCCAATGCAAGAAGAGCCAGTGCCTAGAGTTCCTTGTCCCCCTGTTGAAGAAAGGGAAGCTCCAGAGCTCACAAATAAACCAAAGTATGATGTCGTTGCTCACTTGTGCAGGATCCCGACAAGACTGAGCATATACAATACACTTCAGCTCTCTAAGGAGTCTTGGCAAGCGCTCATTAATGCATTGGTAGATGAGTCCATCAAAGACCTTTACTTGCCAGAGGTTGGTGATACGATTGAATGCAACAAGACTATCACTTTCATAAATGATGACTTATTGCTTGGAAGTATCGAGCATAACCGTCCATTGTTTGTAAGTGGCGATCTAGCAGAAGAAAGGATTAAATACATTATTTTGGATTCAGGATTTGGGGTAAATATTCTTCCACTCAAAGTACTAAAGTGCATTGGAATGTGCCCATCCATTCTCAAAAGTAGCACCTTGGTGATCTACAGTTTCAACCAAGAAAGTCAAAGGACTATGGGGACTATCACCTTGAATCTTGATATTCAAGGATTTCTCATAAAGGTCAATTACCATGTCATTAATGCACCAATATCCTACAAAATGTTGCTCGGAAGGCCATGGTTACACTGATACTAGTTTGTAGCATCCACGACACACCAATGCTTTAAGTTCTACTAGGACGGCATAGTGAAGTGCATATCGGCTGATGTAAGACCGTTTACAATTTTAGAGGCATTCTTCTTAGAAGCCCAATATTATGAGCTGGTACCAAATGAATCAGAGTAGCAAAAAGAATAATCCAAGCCAATAGAGGATAAAAGGTGACAACCATTTGTTACTAAAAGACAAGGGTTCGTAACACAAGAACCTTCATCATGGGCTTTATTTTCACAGGTGGCTCCATTCTTGGTGGTTCCGCCACCAATGTCTTTGCGCTTTGAGATTGCAACAAGAGTCTCATAAGAAGACAAGTTGAAACTCATGAAAGAGCTGGAAATGCTCTGAGTAGATGATGATGATGAAGATAAGTCATCGGTTCAGCATCTGCAACCGTCGCAGCACCTGGTCACTCTTGCTCTAGTGTCAACTCCACTAATTCAGAATGTTCAATTGGAGGCCAGTTGCAACTTCCTTTACTCTACAATCTTATGCCTTCCAGGCTGGGACATCGATACCAAGACCACTTGGAAGAGGACATGGGAGAGGGTCGGCCAGACCATCAATAGGTAAGGGGTAAGCCATACCCCCACTAGTTGGACTTGATCAGAATCAAACTGTGAACTATTTAAGAGCTTACATGTCGCCACAACAGGCACCAGTCAAAAACACCCCGTTCTAGATCAACACCCCTGGTTCAAGGAGAATAATGACTACTCCTCCAACATTTTTACCTTCAACAACAAGCTATTCTCAAGTAGTCTTGAAACTAGCGTAGTCCTTGTGTTTTGATATTAATACTAGGAACCCCAGTTAATCAAAGCAAGAGACATCCTCCAATCTAAGCACAAAAAGCAGCAAATGGGAAATCAGAGGAGGAAAATTACAATCCATGTTGGTTGAGTACAATTGGCTACTAACTCGATTGGTTAAGTCAGAAATCATTCAGGGCAAAGAACCTGAATCACAGTCCCAAGTGGAAAAAGGAAGATTAGTAGTCAAGGAGATGGGAATGCCTTATGGACAATGTCATACTTCTGATCTTCTACCCAAGAAATTCCTATCTTCCAAAAATGTCCAGAAATTCAGTAAGGGGTGTAAAAGGATAATTGACCTCCTCAGCATTTATCCTGATGAACCTATATGTCAGTAACCAGTCTGCTCATCCCAGTTCCAATCAAAGGAAAATTGAAGGGTCTCCAGTACTAGGAGATCAGATAGGCCTTGGTATGGATGATGATATTGATGTAGATAGTGATGAGGAGTATACCTTGGATTTCTCCTATGTGAGTATTAGGTTGACTATTGGGCCCACTATGTGAGACTATTAGTCAACTCCTACTAAGTCCAAGATGTCAAAAACGTCATTCGCCCTATCAACAATTGCACATTGCTACATAGTTTCCACCTCTCACCATGCAATAACAGAAGATGAAGAATCTGAGTCCAATGATGAAGAACCGCAAACAAATTTGGAGGGACCTGATGATATAGATGACAGAGAAGTCATTAATAATCCATTAATTCCTAAATCAAAGTCAGAAATAGTGAGTAAGACTCATGATGATGACACACATGAGTCCGATCATGAGCCAAACCCTAACCATTCAAAAGGAGAAGACAATGACTCTGATTCTTTCTTAAAAGAAATAACCTGTGGTGCAACTCCATTGGTTTAGAAGATGGTGGATAACCAACAATCGATGAACTTGAAGAGTTTAACTTGGGTATAAATGAAGATATGTGCATTACCTTCATCGCTAATTCTTATCAGAACATGAAAAGAAATTGCTAATAGATCTTCTCAGGGAATTCAAAGATGTCTTTGCATAGACATACTCTGAAATGACTGGGTTAGATCCGGATATTGCCATGCATTCTTTACACATCTCTCTAAGCAAGAGACAAGTGAAGCAAGCACCAAGGAAGTTTAGACCTAACTTGGAGCAACAAATTATTAATGAGATCAATAAGTTTTTGGAAGCCAACTTCATTCAAAAAATCAAGTTCCTAAGATAACTCTCCAATGTTATCCTGATAAAGAAAAAGAATGGAAAAATCCCAGTTTGTGTTGATTTTCACAATTTCAATAAAGCCTGTTTGAAAGATGAGTTTCCACTATGACATACAAAACTTCTTATTGACAGCACATCGCTCTATGACACATTCTCATTCATGGATGGTTCCTCCAGCTATAACCAAATTAAGATGGCGCCAACAGACGAGGCATCCACTGTATTTTGTACTCCAATGGGTGTCTTTTGCTATAAAGTTATGCCATTTGGACTAAAGAATGTAGGAGCTACTTATCAAAGAGCTATGCAAGTTATTTTTCATGACATGCTTCATAAACATGTTGAATGCTATGTCGATGATTTGGTGGTAAGATCCAACAGTCGTGATCAACACCGTTAGGATCTATGCACCGTCTTTGTACGGCTTAGGAGGAACAAGCTACATATGAACTTGCTCAATTGTGCATTTGGAGTTGGATTAGGCAAGTTCTTAGGATTCATCATCCATCATTGAGGAATCGAAGTGGACCCACAAAAAGTAGAGGTGATCAGAAATATGCCTCCCCCAAGAAACATAGATGACTTGAGAAGCTTACAAGGCAAGCTAACTTACATCAGAAGATTTTTTGCTAACTTAGCAGGAAAATGTCAATCATTTCACCATCTACTAAAGAAAGATGTGGTTTTTGTTTGGGGTGAAGCTTGCCAAAAAGCCTTTGACACCATCAAAGAATTGCTCTACAACCCACTAGTTTTGGCTGCACCAGTCAAGGGTAAACAACTTATTTTATACATCTCCACAAGTGAGCACTTGCTAGGGGCATTGCTCGCACAAGAAAACCAAGATGGTAAGGAGCAAGCATTGTATTACCTTAGCCATCAGTTGATTGATATAGAATATAGTTATTCTTTGATAAAAAAGATGTGTTTTGCTTGGTGTTTTCAACCTAAAAGTTAAGGCATTATTTCCTCGCTCATGAGGTTTAGTTAATTTCTAAAGTAGATCTGCTCAAGTCCTTGATCACTCATCCCATACTATCGGGATGGTTGGCAAAGTGGTTATTACTATTGTTAGAATTTGATATCATCTTTATCCCATAAAAAGCGATGAAAGGACAAGTTCTACCTGAATTCTTAGCAGCGCATCTGGTTGATGAAGAAGTCATTGTGCAAGAAGACTTACCAAATGAGGAAGTTTTCATTGCCCAAGTTAACACTCCCTGACAAGTGTATTTTGATGGTGCTGCAAAATTTGTTAGTGCTGGCATAGGAATTGTCTTCATCTCACCTCAGAAAGACATCCTTCCTTATTCTTTCTACTTGGGAAAGAATTACACCAACAATGAAGCGGAGTATGAGGCACTAGTCTTAGGACTCCAAATTGCCCTCAATTTTGGGATTACAACACTAGATATCTTTGGTGGTTTGGAATTGGTCATCCGATAATTAACCATCGAATATGGAGTTCGCCAACCCAGTTTATGCCAGTATTATAATATCACACAAGGGCTATTGGATTAGCTTTTTTAAGTCAGCATCGGGCATATTCTAAGGACCAAGAATACCATTACTGATGCTTTAGCAAACTTAGTAACTGCTCTAGCCATTGTTGGAGGCCAAGAAATTATTGTCAAAGTTGAGTAAAGAAGTCGCATTCCCAACTCGTATAATGAGGAGACTACTAAGTGAGTGGAATGTGTAGCCTGCATGGAACTAACAGTGGATGATTGTCAAATCCCATACATCGACTACCCACAATATGGAATCCTCCTAGAAAACTTGTAGGAAAGATTAGTCCTAAGAAAAAGAGCTACTCGATATATTTAGTATAATAATACACTTTATCGTTAGGCATATGATGGACTCTGGCTCTGTCATCTTAATGGAGAAGAGATTCAATATGGACTCATGCAAGTGCATTTCAATGAATGTGACAGGCATCTATCTGGTCAAAGATTATACAAACGGGTCAAATGCTTAGGATACTACTAGCCTACTATGGTCTCAGACTCACTGTAATTTGCCAAATTATGTCTCCAATGTTAGCTTCATGGGGATATTTGACACATACCACCATCAAAGTTGGTACCTGCAAGCATCTCTTGGTCGTTTGCATGGTGGGGATTTGGCATTATTAGCCTAATCAACCTTCCATCTTCCAAGGGACATGCCTACATTCTAGCAGCAACCGATTACTTCTCCAAATGGGTGGAAGCTGACTCGTATAAGAGACTCAGAGCCAAAGAAGTAATCGAGTTCATTAAATTCAAAATCATATTGGTGGTGCTGTCGTGGGCACCCAAATTTAGAACCTTGCTCCAATCTAATTTTCTGTAGTAGTGTGAGTAAG